>JAKCPI010015817.1:0-100819 GCA_023213315.1 Euborellia annulipes | reverse complement strand
GTAAGTGTTCGAAAAGCCGTTATATGACATCATAAAAAGTAAAAAAAAATTGTGTTATTAATTGAAAGTAATGGAAGGCAGCCCAGAGGTAGTGAGGAAAGAAAAAATTAACACATATAAAATAAGCTGTAATTTATTGGAATCCTTCCTCCTTTCCTTTCAAACCGACGTTTCGGAGGATTTTTCCCTCCTTCTTCAGGGTTTCAAAGGGTCAACGAATGAAACAAATAAAATGTTTCCTTCTTCTTTCCACAGTAGTGTTCAGAGAGAAGAAGGAAACATTTTATTTGTTTCATTCATTGAACCTTTGAAACCCTGAAGAAGGAGGGAAAAATCCTCCGAAACGTCGGTTTGAAGGAAAGGAGGAAGGATTCCAATAAATTACAGCTTATTTTATATGTGTTAATTTTTTTCTTTCTCACTACCTCTGGGCTGCCTTCCATTACTTTCAATTAAAATTTCTACCAGTCCGTCTCTCTCCAGAGAAAATTTCGTTGCAAAAAAAATCTGTGTTATCTTCAATCAAAAAATAAAAAATAAAATATACGAGGAGGAGTTGAAAAATAAGTTTCCCCTGTCGACTGTGGTCAGAGTTGTGTATGAAAGTCAAAAAATAGAATGAGACATTAAAGATATGACATACCTTTATTTTATTATTCTCGTACGAGTACGTTGAGACATTTGTCATATCGCTTGATAAGCTTCAAAAAGTCCTCCAAGAAAAATTCAGGGCTTTGCATATGGAAGAAGCGTTGAACGGCTATGGGCGAAAGGCGACACAGCAGGAAAACGCGCAAGTCACCGATACACCATTGGGTAGAGGTCGCTGCAAATCAAGCAGATGGCGCTGTTGCAGTGCCTGCGCAAAGCGGAGACCAGCCTCTCATTTGAGCCCCGGTAGGTATGGAGAGAAGGTGCGTTTTGAATTCGTGGTCAAAGGAGGAAGTGAGAGCGGTTATCCGCTATGAATTGGCACGTGGAGTATCAGGAACAGAAATTCATAACCGCCTCGTGGAAGTCTATGGGCCAGGTGTGATGTCGAAGCAAATGGTGCGGAGATGGCTGTCGCACATTCAGTGGTGGACGTCAGCAAGTGGAGGACATGCCGAGAGCTGGACGGACGCGCACGGCCACTACAGATGCAAATGTCAGGAAGGTGGATGACATGATTAGAGCGAACCGGCGTATCACCATCCGATGAAGTAGCGGATGAACTTGGAATCTCACATGAAGCGAGCTCAAAACATCATCCACGGCTTTGAAGACAAATCCATCGGGGGAAGGCGCTTTGGAAGCAATACGGAAGTGAAACAAGCCGTTCAACGCTTCTTCCGTATGCAAAGCCCTGATTTTTTCCTGGAGGGCTTTTTGAAGCTTATTAAGCGATATGACAAATGTCTCAATGTACTTGGTACCTATGTGGAAAAATAAAGGTTTGTTATATCTTTAATGTCTCATTCTATTTTTTGACTTTCATACACAACTCTGACCACAGTCGACAGGGGAAACTTATTTTTCAACTCCTCCTCGTATATTTTGAAATAAGAGAGGACCTCTATATTTGAATTTTGAAAAAATAAACGCGAGTGAATTGGCTGGTTTAAAAGTGGCATGAATATTGTGAACTGATGATATTTCCTTAGTATATACGGATAAGACATTTATGTATCTTAAATTTTCGTTATTATTGCTATTAATAATATTTTCAAAAAAGAGTTTTGTATTAAAATTGATAACTGAAATTCAAACTTGGCTCTCGAATGAATTTTATAGATTCAAGTGTGTATCTAAGTAACATTGAACGTTCAATACGATTTGATGTTAAATTTTCTAATACTAGGATAAGGGGTTAGTATGTGTAATGTAATCTTTCTAAAACGTTAAGACTTTGAGAGTATTTGCAAGCGAATACGCTCGCCAAGTAATTATTTCATATATACTTAACGAGTAATGAGTTATATTTTATTATAAAGAATGAATATAATTGAAAAAGTAAGTTAAGATCTAAACGGGACAAATTTGGGGAAAATAAATATTCAAACATGTCAGAGAGTAGGCTTGTTTAATTTTCAAGAAAAAGAAGCATACAATATACACAAGGGATGAAGTACAAATAGTTTCACTAGACACAAAGGTTGAATCTAAATGACTGTTGGTCGTCAGAGATCAGTTTCAACTGCTTCGAATTTAATTGCCTTGGAATTAGCTGGGCAACCTCATCTATCTGTTGGCCATTTCTGTGTTTTATTTAATTTAGTTATTTGAAATAGAAGCAATAGAGTCCATTTTCTAGGAGTGGATTTTCATATGCCTTTTGAGATTAACTTTTTGTGAAAAAACCTTTATCGCATTGATCACAGACGAAAGGCTTTTCGCCAGTATGAATACGTAAATGCTTTTTGAGATCACCCTTTTGTGAGAAACCCTTCTCGCATTGATCACAGACGAAAGGCTTTTCGCCAGTATGAATACGTAAATGCCTTTTGAGATATCTCTTTTCTGAAAAACCCTTATCGCAGTGATCACAGACGAAAGGCTTTTCGCCCGTATGAATACGTAAATGCTTTTTGAGATCACCCTTATTTGAGAAACCCTTCTCGCATTGATCACAGACGAAAGGCTTTTCGCCTGTATGAATACGTAAATGCCTTTTGAGATTACCTTTTTCTGAGAAACCCTTCTCGCAGTGATCACAGACGAAAGGCTTTTCGCCAGTATGAATACGTAAATGCGTTTGTGAGATATCCTTTTCTGAAAAACCTTTCTCGCAGTGATCACAGACGAAAGGCTTTTCGCCCGTATGAATACGTAAATGCTTTTTGAGATCACCCTTATTTGAGAAACCCTTCTCGCAGTGATCACAGACGAAAGGCTTTTCGCCTGTATGAATAAGTAAATGCCTTTTGAGATGACTCTTTTTGAGAAACACCTTCATCGCATTGATCACAGACGAAAGGCTTTTCGCCCGTATGAATACGTAAATGCTTTTTGAGATCACCCTTTTGTGAGAAACCCTTCTCGCATTGATCACAGACGAAAGGCTTTTCGCCCGTATGAATAAGTAAATGCCTTTTGAGATCACCCTTTTGTGAGAAACCCTTCTCGCATTGATCACAGACGAAAGGCTTTTCGCCCGTATGAATACGTAAATGCTTTTTGAGATCACCCTTTTGTGAGAAACCCTTCTCGCAGTGATCACAGACGAAAGGCTTTTCGCCCGTATGAATACGTAAATGCTTTTTGAGATCACCCTTATTGTGAGAAACCCTTCTCGCAGTGATCACAGACGAAAGGCTTTTCGCCTGTATGAATAACTAAATGGTTTTTGAGGTCACCCTTTTGTGAGAAACCCTTCTCGCATTGATCACAGACGAAATGCTTTTGGCCTGTATGCTTGTTATTAGAATGAGTTCCCAAACATTGATTAGTTTGTTTTGATTTCAATTTTTCTTGATCGTTAGGACATTGTAAAGACCGTTTGGCGGCATTATATGGATGTAAGGTCAGTTTAGAAGCCTTCTCGCTCTGAGGAATCATGGCATTAAGGGGTTCCGATTTAATTTCAGCACCGTATTTCCGATCGCTCAGATGACTTGCGAAGAGTACTTCTTCTGAATGGCCTTCCTGTATATGGCGTTCGAAATCAGCCAATGATAGGAATCCAGATAAACATTCTTCACAGAAATAATCTTCAGTTTCATTCTTAGTTCGATTATCTGGAAAAAAAATAAATGTATTGATGAGATTAATTTAGAGATTGAAATTCAATATAGAGCAATAAAGTTTATTGTAGTTTTGATATTTTTATAATTAATACAACAATTAAGTATTTTATTTTTAAAGAATAGTGTGATTTTTTGAAAAAATTTTAAGAAATACTTCGGGCTTTATATCGTTTATATTTTAAAAAATGGTTAGGCCCTTCGCTCAAGGGGCGATTTTTATTGTGCAGTCATCTCGGAGTCTACAAGCGAGAAGGTACAAACCTCTCTTCTTCAAGTTTTTAGAATGAGCAGTGTTAAGCAGCGATTCAAGTAATGAGGAACTTCTCTTGTTATGTTTCATTGGTATGGACGGATGAAAAGAAGGACTCTGAGAAAACGGGTGCATCCGTACTTAGAAAGGAATTTTCATTGTCGGCTGATTGTTGCGACAAAAGAATTGCAATAGAGAGAAGCAAAAATTATTTATTTAGCGTTTAATACAAATATGTAACTATGTTAAAGTTTCTTGATTGTTTTTTTGTAAAATTCAAATGAAAAACTCGTTTGTAAAACGATCGAAAACGTTTTTTATTAAAAAGCCAAACATTTCAGGAGAAATTCTCCCTTTATCGATGGTAATGAAATGTTTCTAGTTAAGTTGTTTCAAAAAAATTATGAGAGCAACTATAAACAAATATTTATTTTAAAAATATACAATGATACAGATTGTCTTGGAGATGAGATTAGGCAAGAAAAAAATAAAAAATTATAAATATTTTAAAAGCAATCTATATCTATATCTGATCTTAAAAACCTACCCGCAAATGAAAAGACTGTCTATTCCTTATGGAAAGCTTAAAAAAAAAAAAAATAATTCCCTCCAATCAGAAAATTAACAAATGACTGGGCTGTGTGTGATGAAGAAAAAGCTCATGAATTTGCCCTGCACCTATCCTCCACTTTCCAACCTTTCCCCTCCAACATTAGCCAGTCAGATGAAGAAATCAAAAAATTTCTCACCTCTCCTTTGCAAATGGATCTTCCCATTAAAAAATTCAAGCCCTCAGAAATTTTTGAGCTAATCAGAAAAGAGACCAACCCCAAGAAATCGCCTGGGCACGATCTAATTTTTGGGAAGATATTAAAAGAAATAACGCAAACTTGCCAAATATTCAACTAGGTAATTCGAATAAATTACTTTCCTTCCCAGTGGAAAGTGGCTGAAATAATTATGATCCTTAAGGCTGGAAAAAGAGTTGGGGATCTAAAATCATATAGACCAATCAGTCTACTTCCGATCTTCTCGAAAATATTCGAGAAGCTGTTTTTGAGAAGATTGGAACCAATAATCCGAATGGAGTGAAAAAATTTCTCCGATAACTCATCACTTATTCATTACGCCCCGTGAGCGAAGAGCCTTAGATGAATAAGGTCCATTTAAATTATAAGAGACAATAAAAGAGTGTGTCTTCTGCTGGAAAAATAATTTTTTTAATTTATTTATAAAGGGTATTTTCCTAGCAGAAAATAAACTCTTTTATTGTTCCCTTTAATTTATAAAAATTCTGCTACTCTCGGCAAAAAGAAACTTTAAAGAACAATTTAATCAAAGATTTGCGTGGATAATTAAATATATATGTGAGAGGATTTCACCCACTCAGGATTACTATTGTTATTTTTAATTGTGATATCAATTAATAATATCGTTGGATAAGTAGTTTGTAGTTTGCTAAGGAATTATAATTTTGCATTCATTAATCAATGAAAATTAAAAGAAATAAAATCTTAAAAAGTTTTATCTCTCAAATGTCCTAATGATCTCCGAGATGGGGGACAAAGGGAGAGAGGCCTATTTTCATCTAAATTAGAATTTGAAGAATTCACCCAAGGTTGTTAATCAAATAAATGAACTTACCATCAGCTGATGTATTTCGTCTCAATTGAAGTTTTATTTTTAAAATTAAATGTAATTTCCTATGTATACATTTCTTTTGATGTTTGTTGAGAAATTCTTCACTAATAAAATTCGTAAGACAATCACTGCACAAGAAATGTGGCCCTGAAAAAGATATTAATGCAATTTTTAGTTAGATATAAATGTTTAAGGCCCCTGGACACGCCACGGCGGTCCTAAGTTAATGGTGGACTTACTCTGGGTGAAGCGAAGTCTAACTCTAATTGCTATCTCTCTGACATCGGTCACATGATCCCAATAATACTTAATTAATAATTTATTCTTTCTAATTATTTAATAAATCAGTTGTTAGTTGTTCATTAACAAGCAAACAAGCCACATCGGAACGATTCAAGCTGAACCTTTTCATACATTTTACTCGAGTTAATCGTTACCCTGCCAGCCAGAAATCAATCTACAACTTATCAAGTGATTTTACAAATAATTGCCTTCATTTTCCAAGAAGATTTCTCCCAGCTAGCAGCGTACGACCGCCTAGGATCTCAAACCATTGCTCAAAGGTTCTCAGACTTATTTTTTTTCATAACACATAAATGTCTCGTTTCGAAATCCATTTACTTACATGCTATTTCTATTAAGTGAAATACAGACTATTTCAACAGGAGTTAAATGGAACTAACATTTACTAACTAACAAATCTTATTTATAAAATACATGAACATTGAATCAAACAAATACATTCTCTTTAAATTAAATTGAACTTGCCTTTTCGTTCATATTAACTTAACATTTCTATACAGCTTGTATATTCATTTAAATACTAGTTGACTCTCTTTCAAATAAGAAATCTTTTGTTTTCTAAACTATGTACCAAAACTATTATTAAGAATATCTAATATTTATTTTAACATTTTAATAACATTTTAACAAACTAATAATTAGTGATTGTTAATTAATAAACTCAAATACAAGCCCACGCAAACTAATTAAAATAATTGATATTTTAATTGAATTCCTATTATTCATATTATTAATTATAATTGACTAATTGTTAACAAAATATTATTTGTAATATTATTTTTCAAAACAAAAACAAAACAAAAGATTCAAATCTATATGTAAGAATCTATTTCATAAACAATCTTATTATTTTTTTTGTAACTATTTAATCGAACTCAAATTATAACTAAACATTAACTTGTACATATTTGTTGACTGAATAACATCTGATTATTTTTCAATAAAATAATAAAACTTGTCATATTACAACCTGAATATTTGGCTTTATCAAATCTGGTCCAACTTATTTATTTGTTAACATTTCAGCACCTCTTTTTTTGTGAATAAGACCTTCTGCTTTAGATCACACAAACTTAACTTTATTTATAACTAACTAACTTATCAATCGTACATACAGTAAAAGTTTGTATCTGGTAGACCGACTGTAAGACGGAGTCACAACTGGCGAATTAATTTTTTGTTACAGTATTTTAAATTTTGTAAAGTTTTTCAAGCACTATTGCAGTTGGCCTAACTAGCCCCCATGGACACTAGCGAGCTAAAATCGAGCCCAGCTGAATATAAATGAACTCATACAGACTTGATTCGAATGAAATTTTCTTTATATATATTTATATCCCAACAAAAATACATGTATAAAAAAAGCCCAATTCGATTAAATAAAACTCTTAGTCAAAAAAGTAGTGAAATCTAATGTGCCGTCAAGTTTAAAACCATCAATTTATTTAACGAGTCGCGAATAGTGAAACTTCAATTTAAATGCATGTTTTTCATTTTACATGCCCACATGAGTTCAACCCCAGGGGGGGGAGATTCGCTAAATGTAGGCAATTCAAAAACAATTTTCAAATTCCCGGTTCTCCCGCCCAAAAACTTGAATTTCCACAATTGACAACAAACAATTATTTGTAAAAGGTCAGCCCATAATTATACGAGAAAAAAAAAGGTCAATCTGGTAAACTTTTATTCAATTTAACATTTATAAGGGGGGGGGGGTCACTGTTCACAACCAGACTACTGAAATTGGAATACAAAATTTATTCATTGTTTAGACAAATTACGATTATAACAGAAATTATCTCCCGGTAAAGCTTTTATTGCTGGAATAACTTTATTGGTGTACCAATATTACTACCCTACGTTTCCCCCAAATCTGAATTGTGGACGCCTCAAAATTAGCAAATTTCGGGGTTTTTTCAGTTTTTCTTTAATTACCAAATCAAAAAGATTAGATAAATTAAAGCTCTTTAAATTTCGCGTACAATGATAACAATTTCAAAGTTTCATCTTATTTGGATAATGGTAACCCATGCCGAAATGAGGTTGAAGGTTTGAAAAACTGCAAATTTTTTTGCAAAAAATCGCAGTTTTTCCTTCATAAAATGGAAACCACTCATCCTAGAAACTTGATTCCTGTCTTATTCTTTTTTTATAAAACTCTTAGATTTATAGATATCCAGCATTGTCAATGACAGGATATGATCCGAATCCTCAAGTGGCATGAAAAATGTTGGATATCTATAAATCTAACAGTTTTATCAAAAAAGTGGTTCAAGTAAACGTTCAAGTCAACAAAATTTCCTAGCGAATAAGATAGGAATCAAATTTCTAGGATGAGTGGTTTTCATTTTATGAAGGAAAAACTTTGATGTTTTGGAAAAAATTGCAGTTTGTCAAAACTTCAACCTCATAAACGTCCCTTCACTAGTAACTGTGGAATAAGGCAAAGCCAATAAAATATGTAGGGCTGCATTAACGATTGGATAGAAAGTTTCTGGGTGTTGAATCACGTCTGTTAACTCCAAAGTTTCTGATCAGGATTCTGATTCAATCCACTCTAATTCATAAAATGTGGAGACTTTATCTATACGAATTGTTAAATCAGGAGCTGAAATTGTTGCCATCTGAGCAGGGTGTAACTAGGATAGGTCCACGGGCAGGGAGGGCCGCAGCCCCCCCCCCCCCCCCCCTCCCGGTATATTCATCTATATTTTTAACCGACTTCAAAAAAGGAGGACGTTCTCTATTCGACTAATTTTTTTTTTTTTAGTATAAGACCTTTTTGTTAGGTTTGTTCAGGCCTTACTTCTTTGTTTATGAACCGATTTCGATGATTCTTTTTTTATTGGAAAGGGGGTATCTTAGGGATGGTGCCATATTAATTTGGTCAAGTTCTGATGATATGATCACTATTAATAACATCACAAAAAAGAGAAAAATAAAAATAATTTTTAAGAAAAAAATAACACCAACTTCAAAAAAATTAAATGCAAAAAATAAAATACACTAAAAGGCATAAAATAAATATTATCTTATTTAGTTACAACTAAACGACGAAATATTAACATGAAATTACTTTTTGAAGTCGGTGCCAAACAAACTATACCTATAAGCGAGAGAAAGTAAGATCCGTCGAGTGCGATTCATAAAATGTATATGTTTGGCACCGACTTCAAAAAGTAATTTCATGTTAATATTTCGTCGTTTAGTTGTAACTAAATAAGATAATAATTATTTTATGCCTTTTAGTGTATTTTATTTGTTGCATTTAATTTTTTGAAGTCGGTTTTATTTTTTTCATAAAGAGAAACAAAGGGGTTGTCCTCTGCTTGATGTAAATAAACATACTCACATATATATTATTTATTTGTTGGAGACTATAGTTTCGAAGGCTTGGCCTTCATCATCAGTCTTTTATTGATTATAAATATTATTTTTCATTCGGTGGATATTGAACATTTTTGTTCTTACTTGGCAGACAAGATTAGTTAAAATATATAAAAAATGTTTGCTCGAATCGAGCTTGGCTGCGGAACTGACCCCGTGGCTCCAGATAATTATACGGAATATTGAAACTGAACATATTTTCATTATAATTAAACAAATTTATTTTTTTATTTAAAGCCAAAATAACCCAAAAGAATAAACTTAATATGTATAAACAAAAATTGATTAAATATGTATAATCTGTTCAAGATTTTTAAAACCTGCATTGGATTCTGATCCATTCGAGGCAAGAATGAACTTTTTCTATTAAACTGTTTAATTGAAATCAATAATAAAAAATTAACAATGGTCAATATAGATAACAATTAATTATTTAATAAATAAACAAAACATTTTATTTATATTCCATGACAAAGGAGGAAACTAACCTGTATAAATCGGAAATTTGTATTCCATGATTGATTAAAAATCAAACAAACAATTAAATGATTATAATAATGAATGGAGTAGTTTTTAATTTAATAAAACTATATAAGTGAAATGACATAAAAAAAGATAATGAGAAATGTTGGATTCCTTAGATGAAATAATGCCAAATACAATAAACCCACCAGATGTCAGGGCAGTCAACGTAAAACGTCCCTCCAATTTTAAATTCATGCAATATTAAATATATCCATAGGCACATAATTGAAGAATTTTGTATTCCAATAAAATTAAATTCTCAAGGTACTCATGAAAGGGCTGAATAGGTAGAAAAAATCTATAAATTGGCAACATAGATTCAGGACATTTTATATTTCAATCTAATGTTGCAGAAAGTAATATTCCTAAGAAAAGAGAATGGTAATACACTTGCAAGATTTATTCCCACATTTGGTAGATTTCTGTGAAATGTATAATTTTCTAAATTCAATTTAAAATTCCCTGTGTCTTGTGTAGTGGCGTATCTAGTGTTGGGAAATTAGGGGATATGGCCCGGGCCCCATTAACAGGAGCCGCAAAATTCACAAATTATTAAATTTAAAAGATAAAATCAACCAAGAATATAATTCATATTCAATTAAGAATTCATTGCTCACTATGGATATGAGAGCGTCTTACCGAATCTGCGCATTTCAATTCAGATTATGATAATTTACTATTGCAATATCCATGGCAAGTTGCGAGAAATCTTTCAGTAAGTTAAAACGAATACTTTCCTATTTAATGGCTACACTGGGTCAAAAAAAAAAGAAGATTATGCGACGTAGCTTTGCTCAGTATAGAGCGAGAAGAAACCAAAAAAAACTAATTTTGGATATGTTATAAATCTATTTGAAGGGCCGGATTTAAGATTATGCCGCCTTTAGGGTTAAGTCCAGAGGTTACCGTGCATCGCTTGGTAGCTCCAGGTACTCTTTCTTTAAATGGTCAAAATCACCCAAGAAATAAATCCCTATATTAAAAAAAAAAAAAAAAAAAAAACAATTTTCATAAAAGGTAATCAATGTTGTACAGCTAATACTTCAATCACGAGACGCCGCCCTGAGGGCCTAGCTGGAACAGGCGTGCCTCTGGCACTCCCGGTACAGCTAGTGGCAAATATTTTATTTAGGATTTTGTCTTGAGTGGTGGGTGTTACTCGTGGTCTCTCTCTCTCTCAATGCTTATACCTGAAATTTACTGACTTTAATCTAATTTATTTCTACTGAAGGTATATTTATAAAATGAATCTCAACAAAAACACATGTTTATCAATATGAACGAATGTGGTGGGCAAATTGGTGTACGAGCAAACAAATATTATACACATAATATGTGGACCACTAGAAAGCTTGAAATGCAAAAACTGGGTGCGGGGATGGGTGGATGGCCGGCTTAACCGGGGGCTATGGGGTCTATAGCCCTCGGCGGTAAATACGTAAAGGGCGCAAAGGCGGTAAACATTCTTATTTTTATTTTATTTTTTGTATTTTATGTTTATATTATTATTTTATTCTTGGTCGCAGCATACTAAGGCTTCACACCGTTCTGCTGTGGCCACACCCTGAGCCACTCAACCGGATCCTGGGTGGGTGGATAGGGGGGGGGGGGGCTTAAAAAAATCAAACGCTTTTACGTTTTAGAAAAATGATGTTGTTTCATTTTCGTTAAAATGACTTCAAAATTCGGACTTGTTGACGTGAGCGCAATTTGAATACAGTCCTCTGCTATCAAAGTAAAAATACTATAATAGTATATAAAATAGAAAATTTTAAAAATGTCCTTATTACCCCCGATAGTTTCATTGTTACCCCATTTGGGGTAATTTACCCCGGTTTTCCGACCGCTGACACACACAATGGAGTTTCAAAGCCTTCTTTCTCAAAGAATAAAATTCTTGTATAAACTGCCCAAAAGATATTTACCCTTCATTACTAACTAATTAGACCTTTTCAAATTCAAAGACTTTTTTAATTAAATAAAATTTCCAAAAACTATTATATTTAGACCTTTCTTAACAATATAATTTAATATTTATATTTGCAATGAAACACATTTGTACCATGAATAACTATTACTATTTATGGGTCGATTCTGTTCAATATTGTAAGTTACAGGTGGTAATGACGAATGGAACAACAAATCTGGGGGCACGGGGGGCAGTGCCCCAGCCAAGTTCGATTCGAACGGGGGTGCGTGCTCTGCCAGACTATCCTTTACAGGAAACAACTCAGGCCATTTTGACGCATCTGTAACTTCGTACTGGAAACCTCTGCATGGCTGAAATCTTTTTCCAAAATACTGGTCCATAAGCTTAACTAAATTACAAAATTTCATATTTCTACTGCTTATACCGTCCAAGTTACAAGAAGCCAAATATAGCCTTTTTTGTCACTCACTCACTCATCAAAATTCTAGAGTACTTCCGCTGATCCTAGAATGCTGAAATTTGGCAAGCTGGTAGAATTTGGTGTACAATTAATGGGAAAAATCCAAAAATCGAAACTTTCACTTCTTCAGGACCTAAAATGAAGGGGTGAAAGTTATAGAGTTAAATAACATTTTGTTAAAATTAAATGAGCCTAGAATGCTGAAATTTGGCATACTGGTAAAGCTTGACACATTAATAAAGAAGGTAATTGAGAAACCGAAACTTTCCCTTCTGAAATGAAGGGGTCAATTTTATAGTCTAAATTAACATACAGTGAAAATATACTCACACTGGAATTCTAAAACTTGGCATGTTGGTAGAATTCGGTACATTAATAAAAAGTGAAATTGCAAAACTGAAACATTTCTTTCTTCAGGACATAAAGTGAAGGGGTGAAAGTTATAAGCTAAATTAACATTTAATGACTCTAGATTGGTGAAATTTGACATTCTGGTAGAGCTTTTCTTGATAAAGAAGAAAATCAAAAAACGAAACTTCTCCTTCCTCAGCATCTTAAATGAAGGAGTGAAACTTATGAGCTAAATTAACTAATAGTGAAAATTCAACGACACTAGAATGCTAAAATTTGACATAGTGTAATAACTTGAATCACTAATAAAGTGAGAAATCGAAAAAGATCTTCATAAAAAAAGGCCAAGTTTGATTAATAAAAACCGTTTGCCAAAGAAAGTATTGAGATCTAATGTGCTATTATTATTACTTTACCATACAGGGTATTTTTTGTAATAGTTGGCAATTAAATGAAACACGTTATTTATTTGAATCACAGGTTTATTCACTCGTGTCCTATATCAAGCTGCTCGCCTGGTTCAGGGCAGACCTCAGCTCTCTCCACATGTCTGTCCTTGCGCATGCGCATATATTACATCTTCTCTCTTTTTTTTTTTTTTTTTTTTTTCTTTATACAATGTAATACCCATATAATATAATTATTGTTACAATTTAAATATTACTTATTTACAATATATACAATTTAATACCACTATGAAATATAGTTACAATTTTATTTACTTATTAATAACAACATTTAACAAAACTTCCAAAAATAAATTTTTCGTAATGCTATTGGCATAGAACTTAATTTACCAAAAAAATTATATAATTTCAATTAATATACCTTATTAATTACCAATTAACATCGATCACTTTATATATATTCTAAGCGTTCAGGTGGATTTACCACCCTTCCACTCCTGGTTATTACTTTCTCAGTAACCTTGACGGGAGATTTATAATCAGAATTATCAAACTCCTTCACTTTATCCTCGTCCTCTATTAAAGCGTATGGGACGTCTATGGCCCTACTTAATTTTTTTAAGTCTTTTCTATTTCTTCTAAATAAAAATCCTCGATCATCCTTTATTATATACGACCTAGGAGCAGAATGCAATTCAACTACCTTTCCTGGTAACCAGCATTTTCTTCTATGATTCCAAACGCCAACTGGATCATTTATTTTGATCTCCGGTAATGGCTTGGTATTTCTATTGAAATAAAATTTTTGCTTATTCATTTTTTCATTCAGTTTTTCTTTAACATCCAGTAATTTAGGTTTAAGCAACTGTTCACAAATGGGTACCTTTGTTTTTAACATTCTATTAAAAAACAGCTCTGCGGGAGAAAAACCTAATTGTTTCAATGGACTATTTCTATATTGCATTATGCTTACAAACATATCTTTACCCTCTTCCACTGATTTTTTTACAATGTTCTTAGCAATTTCAACGCCCTTTTCTGCTAAACCATTCGATCTCGGATAATTTGGACTCCTGAATATAAAATCAAAATTCCACTCCTTAGCGAAATCTTTCAACAACGAGCTATTAAAAGGTACATTATCACTCAAAACAATGTCTGGCACTCCATATTTTGAAAAAATTGATTTAAACTTCATGATCAGTTCACTAGCAGATTTATCTTTCAATAACACTAACTCGAGCCAATTTGAATATGCATCATACAATACCAGATATGAATGATTGTAGATGGAAAAAATGTCGCAGCCAACTCTTTGCCAAGGCCTATCAGGCAATGGATACGGCCTAAGTGGCTCATTACTATTTTTTCTTGAAAATTTTTCACAAATTCTACATTTCCCTATATATCTTTCAATATCTTTATAAATTCCTGGCCAATACAACAGCTGACGTGCTCTATTTTTCGTTTTTTCCATTCCAACATGGCCTTCATGTAATAGCATCAAGACTTTTTCCCTCAAATTTTTTGGAACGACTACTTTAAGTCCTAAAAATACAAGCCCTTGTGTCACTGACAACTCATTCCTGCATTTCCAATAGACTGATAAATATGAAGGGATTTTTTTCTTATCTGATGGCCAACCTTCTTCCAAATATTTTATTAATTCACAGAGCTCCTTATCATTAATAGTTTCCTTCTTAAATTCTATTTTTCTTTCTTCTGACATTGCCATTTGTGTTACTAATGAATTAATACTTAATTCAATTTCCTCACTCCAGTCACTATTTTCTTCTCCTAATGAAGCCCTCGACAGTGTGTCTGCCACTACTATGTCTGTCCCTTTTTCATATTTTAGCGTTAGATTATAGGGGATTATTTTCATCAGCATCCTTTGCAACCTAGGAGTTAATTTTTCTAAATTTTTTAAGCATAAATTAATTAAAGGTTTGTGATCTGTATTTATTAAAATATTTTTATGACCATAAATAAACGTATGAAATTTTTGACAAGCAAAAACTACCCCTAAAAATTCTTTCTCGATCTGAGCATATCGTTGCTCACTCTTGTTTAAACTTCTTGATATAAAAGCAATTGGTTTGTTATTTTGGAATAAACACGCCCCTAGTCCATTTTGGGAAGCATCTGTTTGTATTACCACCGGTTCTTTTGGATTAAAAATCCCAAGCACTGGCGCCTTAATAATCAGTTCTTTTAATTCTTCAAATGAATTTTCACATTCTTTAGTCCATGCATATTTAGCCTTATCCCTAGTAAGTTCTCTAAGGGGAGCTGTTACAGCTGACAAATTTGGAATATATTTAGAGAGATATTTTGCCATTCCCAATAGTCTAAGTACTTCATTTTTATCTTTAGGCTCTGGGAAATGTGTAATTGCACTAACATAATCCTTATCTGTTGACACTCCTTCACAAGAAAATATTTGACCCATAAACTTGACTTGTTGTTTTTTATATTGAATTTTATCTGGATTAAATTTAATATTATTTTTCAGCGCCACGTTTAACACAGCTTTTACTCTTTCATCATGTTCTTTTTCTGTATTCCCTGTAATTATAATATCGTCAAAATACACATTGACTCCCGGAATATCTCCAAAAAGATCATAATTTAATTTTTGGAATACTTCACAACAGCTAGTTAATCCAAACGGCAATCTTAAAAATTGATACCTCCCAAACGGAGATGTAAAGGTACACAAATCAGAACTTTCTTCATCTATCGGAATTTGGAGATATCCATCTTTCATGTCCAACACCGTAAAAAATTTATTTTTTCCCAATTTAATCGCAATATCATCAATCGTTGGAATTAAATAATGCTCTCTCCGAATTGCTTTATTTATATCTCTACTATCAATGCATAATCTTAAGTCCCCATTGACCTTTTCTATTATTACTAATGGATTTAACCATTCTGTTGGCTTAGTCACTTTTCTAATAACTTCCATTTTTTCCAACTCATTTAATTTATTTTTAAGCCTTTCGTGCAAAGCTAACGGAACTCTTCGAATGGGATGAATTTTCGGAACAATCGATTTATCTACAGTGATATGATGTATCTGAGGAAACTTTCCTAATCCTTTGAAAACATCACTATAATAAGTCTTAAGGTCTTCCAACGTTTTAAAATGATCTAAATTAACGCTATCTGTTCTTTTTATCAAACCTAACTCTACACAAGCTTCCAGACCCAAAAGAGGGGTCTCTAAACTTTCAATCACAACGAATCGTACTACACATTTATTAGACTGAGATTCACAAATTAAATCAACCTCACCCATAGGTTTCCACTTAAATTTTGAATTTCCATATGAGTGCAAAGATACGTTAGTATTTTTTATAACATTTTTAGATAACTTTAATTTTTCAAAAATATGTATCGGTAAACACGACACTTCCGCTCCAGAATCCAACTTAAATTCTATTTCACAGTTATTATTAACTAAAATAATTTTCCTCCACACTTTGTCTCTCGAATAACGCTTATCATTAAATGTTTCCTTATTATTTAAAATAGTGTCTATAAAATAATCCTTATTATTTTTTTCTAAATTACACTCCACTATGTCTACCTTTTCCCCACATACCCGCGAGAAATGCCCTTTTCCATCACACTTCCAACACTTACTATTAAATGCTGGACACTTCCGGAATTCACAATAAGAGCCGCATCTCCAGCAGCTGTTTCTCTTCCTTCCTTGGCCGTTCCGATCGGTAGTTGTAGAGGCGCCCCTATTTCTTGACTCTTGACTAGTTGACTTTGTCCTTTTATAACCCGGAAGATTGGATTGAAAACTACTGCATAATTCTACCACCTCATCTTCTTGATTTGTTATTTTCTTTAAATGCACTTTCGTAGACTCAATCGATTTGCTGAGCCTAATGGCGTCCTCAAGAGACAATTTCGACTCTCGAAGAAGCCTTTCTTGGATTTGCTTATCCCGTACACCCAAAACCAGTCTATCTCTAACCATCTCCTCCGGTTTATCGAAGTCACACGATTTCACTTTTGTCTTTAAAGTTAAAATAAATGCATCTATACTCTGCCCCACTTCTTGTACAATACTATTAAATTCAAATCGTTCGAAAATTACGTTTTCTTTAGGCGCACAATATTCCTCAAATAATTGGAGCACAACTTTGTATTTATCTTCTTGGTCCTTTTTTATTTTGAATGTATTATACAACTCCAAACCTTCGTCTCCAATACAATTGAGGAATATAGCCAATTTTTTTCTTCCGTTCGCGTCTTCTTTATCACTGGCTTCTAAAAAAATTTCGAACTTTTGTTTGAATTTGTTCCAATTGGAGGCAATGTTCCCTTCTAAACTCAAGGGAGCCGGCGGCTTGAACATCTCTCTATCCATTTTTAACACCTGACACCATGTAATAGTTGGCAATTAAATGAAACACGTTATTTATTTGAATCACAGGTTTATTCACTCGTGTCCTATATCAAGCTGCTCGCCTGGTTCAGGGCAGACCTCAGCTCTCTCCACATGTCTGTCCTTGCGCATGCGCATATATTACAGAATATAAACAAAGATATGAAAAACTCTTGTTTGTGTGTTATTAAAATGCTTTAAAATGTAATTTTCAAGAGTGTTTATTAAAAATAAATTTCACTTCAAACACAGGCACAGGATTTTATCTAATTTATTAGATTTATTTATTTTTATTTATTATTTATTTATTTATTTATTTGATTTTTTATTTTTTTAATTATCTACATTTTCATATATAACAATAAAGGAAACTCTATAACTACAAAATACTAATTCGAAGTTACCTGTTGATACCCTGTCTACCTGGACTTATGCAAGGAAAAAAAGATGGCGACCCAACTTTGGCATTTTATATACATATTTTACTCTCGATTGGTAATATATTTATCCGGAAACTCGATAACTACATTTATGTAATAAAATTAACAACTTTAATTTTTTATTAAAAATAGCTATGCAGGGAAATTGGATGTCGACCCTATCAAGTTTTGTTTATTAATACATTATATTATCAAAATATTAATTTCATTAGGAAACTCGATAGGTGAAGGTCGACCTAAGTCGGGATCTTAGACTATAAGAGAAGCCTCATTTTTAAAAGTAGCTACATATTCTAGAATCTAGATTGATCAAAGAAGAAAAATCTATGATAATTGAGTGTTACTGAGGATACTAGTATCTGCGTAATAATACAAATTAATAAATTTAACACGATTTGGAATTTGAATCTTGAATTTCAAAACCAATATCCCATACACGATCGGTATGTTCATGTGGAATTCCGGTCATCTAGTAGAAACACTTCAGTAGTCAAGGAAGCAATCATTCGGAGAAACCTCTATCACTCCCAATTAAGTTGATTAATTACAAGAAAGCAATTAGCATTGATTTCCCTTAAGCCGTTGAAATCATTATTTTTTCAGAGAAATTATTTTACTGTATTAATAAATAAATAAATTCTTAAGAAGAAAAGTCTGTTAGAATATAATTAAAACAATTAGTACTATCACTATTTGATTAAATTCAAACAATTTAGTATAGGGAGAGAATGCTTTTAGTAGTACATGAGTACATCATAGAGAAAGGATAATGCTCATGAATTTAGATTTAGAAATCTTATCAAGTAGTATGAAGGAGGTTTTAATTTGTTCTGCCTCTTGAATGCTTTCTGCATAATCCTATTAGATTTATTTATCCAAGAATCTAAATATATAATTCGTTTATCTATCGTTTATCCTTTATGTTACTTGAAGTATTTTCGAAATTTCTCAAAAAATCGCTCAAACTTTTTTGATAAAAAAAATTTAAGTGAACTCACCGGCTCCAAAAAATCTGCTATTAACAATTTCCATTAATTTAGTAATTTTAAAATCATTTTTTGTTTTTGTTTTCTATAAAGCTTTTCTGTTTTATTATTTTCACATATCCAGTCGACTCTCGATAATTCGAACTTCCATAATTCGAATTTTTCGATAATTCGAACTCTTTAGCTGCTACCTTCGGTAGGTAAATCAAAAAAATGCTATGTATTTTGATACGCTTGATATCGCGAAATCTTTTTCTTAAAAAGAAGGGGAGAGAGTGTTCTATAATTATAGTACTAGTAATTAATAGAACCCCTTCCCTGTCAAGTTGGATAAAAATCGAACAAGCGCTTTCGCTAACTCTTTTATTCCTATGACCTCCAGAGACTGGAACTCGCTCCCACCCACCGTCTTCCCCGCGACTTATAACCTTCAGCTGTTTAAGACCCGTATCCACAGATACCTTCGATCCACACCCACCCCATAAAAACCCTTCTTCTTCCTCTTTTCACGATGGAGGGGACAACCCAGGCCTTTTTGGTGTAACTCCTTCTCTCATCATTTTCATTAAAACAAAAAAAATTTGAACTAGGCCACTTCTTTTATAATTCGAATTTTTCCTAACAATGTTAATACATATTATGTAATTTTTTGTTCTTTTTTGTCGTTTTCATTATTTTTACTTTTTTACTTGAGGCTATATATAAAATTTATTTAAGCTCATACATATTTTCAAAAATATAATACAAACTCTTAATAATTAGAATTTTTTTCTTTCTTCTTGATAATTCAAACTTCTTAATAATTCGAAGTCTCGATAATTCAAATTTTTCTTGTAGTCCCTTGGATTTCGAATTATTACGAGAGTCGACTGTATTAAGTATGTTAAAGTATTTCAATTATGTAAAGATCTCAAATTCCTCTGGTTCTAAAACCAGCTGTTAAAATTAGAAATGTTATTTTAAAGAATTGTAGAGAAATCCTATAATGATTGTAACGATTAGTTCTAAGGGCTAAGTATGAAGAAAATCTGTTTAAAAAATTTAGAATATGAGTAATATTTGTGAACTGTATTATAGGTATCATTATTTAATAAGAAAGCCTTTTTTATTTTTTATTTATTTATTTATGTATCGATTTCTGAAGGGCCTGCACATCTGCTGATATTGTAATTTAATGAAATGATATATTTTGTGAGGCTTTCATGGTGCAGTACAATTATCAAAGAATATTCAATGGCTCGTTTTGTTCGTTAAAATTAATGTGTCCCTGGTTCGTGGGGCAGAAATAGTAATCCGGTAGAAATGCAATGTTCATTGCGTAACAGTCTTCGTAAAATTAGTCCAATCAATTTCGTATTCCAAAGAGAGCTTTTTCAAGAGATTGCACGGTCAGTTTAACGTAAAGATCAATTAGAGTGTTGGTAATTTTTATAACGGGTAGAAAGGAAACGATATGTAGCAGAAGGCTACTATAAGCATAGAGTGAGAATTTTGGCTAGGGACTGACCAGAAGAGAAAAATTGTTCACCAGCCACGAGGACTTATGCTATTGGCTGGGCAAAGGTACAGAAGGAGGAGGAGCTAGAGGATATGTAATTTGAAATTTATATATAATTCCGCCCTAACAAGTGCGTCATAGGGGAGTCGGGTAGCTCAGTCAGCTAACGCGCTGGCCTCACTTCGGCATCGATCGATTATGACGATGTTGGAGTGGAGGTCCGGGGTTCGATCCTGGCTGGCAAATAAAAATTTCTACCGGCTGAAAACTCGGCTCCCTCACTAACCCTACTAACACTCTACTTATGTGCTGTCTAAATGGGCTTTGTTCCCGGTGACATTAAATAAAAAAAAAAGTGCGTCATAGAATGAACGGATGTACTTCTTGCCTAAGACTGCCTTATGTTTATTTGTTTGTTTTTTTTTTTAACAAAACGAGATATAAATTATTCAGGTTGATAAAAAAATGAGAGAATAAAGTATTGTAGGGTAATTATTGTAATTTAAAATTTTTAACTGAGATAAAAGATGTCCTTAATTTAATTTATTTAATTTAATGTCTGTTTAATCTACTAATAAATTAGGGAGTGAGCACAAAAAGTGTAATTTTAGTCACCGGTAAGCGCCTTAATTTGCTGGGCTATATAATTTTTATTTTTGAAATAAGACATGTATAGGGTCTTTCAAAAGTCGCGTCTAGATGTTTTTTAAAAATAAAACATGTAAATACTTTGATTTTTCTGATGTTTTTTATTTTTATAAAAATATGGCTCTTAACAATTATATGTGAAAAATAACATCATTTAAATGTCCACCACGAGCAAGTCTACAGGCTCTCATACGAACACCAAAATTTTGAAGGACGCGTTCACACATTTCAGCATCAAGTTTATCAATTTCGACCCGAATGTTGTTTTTCAGCTGTGCAATTGTTGTTGGCTTATTCACATAGACTTTACTTTTCAAAAAACCCCAAAGGAAGTAATCTAATGGGGTTAAATCCATCTAGGTGTGCAGTTTACGTCACCATTACGTGAAATTAATCGTCCTGGAAACTTAGACCGCAATAGCTCAATGTAACTTTAATAACTTTAATGCGTTGTTCTAGCGTGTAACTATCCATGGTTAAAATTGTACATGTGTCCACTTCACAAATGTCAAAGATGAAATAAAAAGAAGGTATCGTTCAGAAATTATTTACTACTGACATCTAGGCGCGACTTTTGAAAGACCCTTTACTTTTCAATAACTTTAGCTCACCCATAAAAGAATATTCTCATATTTGTATAGATAGTACTATATCTGTAGCTCAATGGTTCGTGAGCTAAAAATAAGGAAATTTTTAGCAAGTGACTAAAACTGAAGAAGGCAATGGGTTTCCCATGAAACCACTTCGGTAACTCATTCCCAACAACACCCTAGGGCTCCTGTTATAGTTAGATAGAAGGGGTCACGAAGAAGAAGTAATTTCTGCGAATTTTAAATTTATTAAAGTTTTTTGCAATCTGCATATTGCGATTTAAAATTAAGATCCCTTTGAAATTGTTTTTTTAAAGAGAAAAATCTTTTCAAAGTTCCCTTTTAGAATCTCTTAAGGAAGGATGAGATTTTTCAGAGGAAGGGATACAAAATTCAACCACCTGTTTTAACTTTGTTCAACAACCCTTTAAAATAAACAAAGAAAAATGTGATCTCTAACAAAGGACGAGTTCCAATGCCAACAATTTTTTGGATTGGATTTTATCACCTTATTTTTTTTAATAATAAATTCAGTTAAGGTAGTTGTTTCGCGACAATACTAGCAAAAAGTTAATGCTAGAGTATATAGAACAGACAATAAGGATTCATAATTCATAAGCCCAAAACTTTTTGCTGTTTATGTACCAATTCTAGCCAATCCCGTGCTCGTTTGACAAATTTGGCACCATTGTAAGAGATTGAATATTTTTATATTAAAATGACAGATAAAATACATTTTAAATTTCTATAAAAATCGTTTTGTTATTTTTTAACAAATGTAATCAACGCCTACGTTACACCTTATGAAAATTATAATTTTGAAAAAATCTAGCGCATGCGCGCTTTATACATCTTTCGCTGGTTAAATAAATGCGCTGTTGCCAAATTGTTTTTAGTGTAAATTTTTTTTATACATTTTTCATTATTTATTCCTTATTATCTCAGAAACTGTGTTGTAACTATGAATCAAAATTGTCTTAAAATATGTATTGGTTATTGTTTAATGTTGGTTTAGTTTTTTATAAAAATGGTAAGAAGGGTTTCTTAATTATAATTAAATATGTATGTAAATTTTCCGATATCCCGTATAGTGCAATGTTAAAGAGCCTGAAAAACTCGATTTTTGAAATTTAATATCTCCGGAACTGTATTGTTCATAAATTTCGTTTTGCCACCAATCGATGCAGAAGTATTTAAATAATAATCTGTATAAATTTCAAAAAAATCCTAAGAAAACGCATTTGGCGGAACAACTACCTTAAAAGAATTAAATGAAACTTCGTACAAAACACATTTTCTAAATTAAAGCCTTTAATAGGGACCATAATTTTCTCGTGTTATCTTGAATATTAGAATCCAGAAACTCAGTCATAGAGAAATAATTTGGTTCAAACGATTTTTCTTAACGTTTCAGACATTTCTAAGGATGACAAGGAAAAATTTCCCAGTGAATTCAATATTTCGCCCCTGGCCTGTCTCCCGAGCATTCCAAGTAATAGCATTTGTAATTACACAAAAGTATTTCTCCCAAATTGGGTTGTTATTCATGTTTTAGAAATCCCCTTCCGATGAGTGAAGGTTCAAAATGTACCTCAGTTCAATTAGCAATTTAATTATATTCAACATCAAACAGCTGTATTTGTTTAATATCTTATATTGAATCATGTTATTGCGTTATTGTCCATTGTTGTTGAATTTAATATTATTCCCCCTTTGCCGAGGCTGCCGTGTTTTTGATTATCCAGAATCCTTCTCAAGAATTTTTATTGATGCCGTTTTCCTTTATGTATAAAAAAACATTCATAAATATTAAACAAGTACCCTTTCAAGGTTTTTGTCAAGAATTTCTTTATATATTCATCATAGTCTTTTATTTTTATTTGAAGCATTATTTCTTTCTTTAAAATTTGATCTTGAACATTATTTTAAATCAACTGATGTAGTCACCACATGACTTTCAAATTAGTTTTTCTCTTATTTGAAATCATTCATACCAATTTCTTCATTCAAATTACTACAATTTGTGTTTCCCCCAAGCCGTTTTGAGAAAACTGGAAAATGACGAAATTGCAAAATATCAAAAATCTTCAAGTAAACATGTGCTTCCGGTTCTTCGATTTTAGCCAAAATCATTTATGTACTTCTAGTCTCTAGATAGCTTAAGTTTCAAATCCCAAAGCTCTGCGACTTACCGTAGACGAGATATTAACGATTAAAATATTTATTTTGCGACACTCCTAATTTACACCCCCTTCCTTTATTTCGATCGGATTAAAATTTATACACGACTAACAACATCTGACAGTTAATAACTACATCAATTATAAAAAAAAAATCTTTCATGTAAATGTCAACTTCCGGTGTTCCGATTTCAATGACTGATTTATTGCGCCACGCAGAGGGGGGCAGCCCTTTACAGAAAGAAAATAGATTTGTTTACAAATTAGGTTGTAACACCTCATCAGCCGTCCAAAAATAATGCCAGATGTTGTGGCTATTGGTAAAATGTCAATGTATATATGGGCGCCAGTAGAATACCAGAACCTAGGCCAGAGAGTTGGGAGCGCCAAAAGCGCCCCACAACTGTGCACTGCGATTAAGCAAGAATAATACGATATTACAAAAAAAAAGCTTCCTGTTCTCCTTCTAGCCTACATCGAGCTTAAGTTTCTAATTTCGTAGCTCTGAGACTTATGGTTGCGAAAAATATGAAATGAGCTCATAACAGATGGCCGTTAATTTTAATATTAAGAAAAATATTCAATTAAGGAGGTCCTTTCGCTCCAGTTGAGTCAAAAGAAGTGTAGTATCTAATATTTAATCAAATAAGTTAAAATACAAATTAAAAATAATAGAATTAAAAAATAAATAGTATGAAAGCCGTAAATGTTTGAAATAAAAACAATTATAAAAAAAATAATTAAATACAAAATTTAGTTTGATTTATTCAAATCAGCTGATAATGATTTGGCAATGCGTTGTATTAATACTATTTAGGCTTAGATCCAAACATAGCATTTATGTGATTTTTTTAAAGTATATTTCTCAGTAAATTCCTCGGTCAATGATTTATTTTATTGCAAAAAAAAAGAAAGCAGCCATGTTTCAAAAAGCTAATTTTTAGTTTTTTTTTTAATTTTATCAATTCAATTAATAGAGTATAATTCAAGAGAAAGTGTCAAGATCTAATGTATGATTCAAGCTTCACCAAAGCATAGATAGAGACTTTAACTATTATAAAAAAATTAAATTATAGTTATAATCTAATATTTTTTATTTAACATTGGCAGCGAAAGGACCTCCTTAACAAGGACGCCTGTAGAGTATGTTAGAACAATCCAAGAAGCATATTACGGTTGCATAAATACAGGCGGAGAGTGTTCCAAGACTTAAAAGCAATATACAATAGATATTAATATTATTTCAGACTTTGAATTCAGGTAAAAAGTCGAATTTTTTTTGCAACCAGAATTGATTAAAACTAAAATAAAAAAATCAACTCTTTATACTATTTTAGTAATTAAAAATTAGAAATTGTTCTTTCAAAATTAGAGGGGAAAAATTTAAAAAAAAAAAAAAACTTATTGCCATCTTATTTAATAAATTTATTTAATTAAATTAAATAAAAAATACTAAATTTAGAATAGTACTCTATCTATTTGATATCATCATACCAATTTTCTTCATTTAAAATTACTTAAATTTGGGTTTCCCCAAGCCGTTTTGAGAAAACCGGATAAAAGACGAAATTCCAAAATACCAAAAATCTTCAAAAAGCATCAACTTCTGGTTCTTCGATTTTTGCCAAAATCTTGAGGTACTTCTTCTAGCCTCTAGATAGCTTAAGTTTCAAATTCCAAAGCTCTGCGACTTACCGTAGACGAGAAACTAACCATTAAAATATTATTTTGCGACACTCTTAATTTACACCCACTTTCTTTATTTAAATAGAATTAAAATTTATACACGACTAATAACTTATGACACTTGATAAGTACACCAATTTAAATAAAAATTGCAATATGGGATTTATGTTCATTGCTCATATAACATTTTTGCATAAAATGTTCTTTACAACAGTTTCCCTGAGATTTTTACACTTGCTGTTATTCATTCTGTAGGGATAATTGAAAATATTTTATTTTATTTGTATAGCCAACAAAAATATATGTGTTATACATCCATTATTTTCTTTCTATTGGATCAAAACTTTGACGCTAATGGACAACTGGCAATCCAATAAGAAGAATGAAATGCTCTGACGCCTCCCTCTGCAGAAGATTGAGGGATATGGTGAGTGACGGCCACAATGCCGGCCAAATGCACTACTAATGTACAGACAAACCCCCCCTCTTGCAGCCACAAAAGGACTCTCTTACTTTTGTGTTCGAACACTCGGGGGTGTTTAGATCGCTTGAAAAACACTTGAGTTTGATACGAGAATTTTGAAATTTATATAAATATTAATTATAATTACTTATATGAAATCAAGGGGTCCAAGGGTCAGGTTGGCCGAGTGGTTATGGCATGCCTTCTAATCAAGCTAGCTCGGGTTCAAGCCAAACTGTCTGCAAATATTTTACTGGCTATAATCTGATTCCTTCAGGGGAAGGCAATGTGAAACCACCCCCGTGAAAAATTTCCCCAGGAAAATTACAATGGAGAGGATACTCTCCACTCCTTGGAGTAATCGACGACGCTCGGGATCGAGAATGGCACTTGAAGAAGAAGATATGAAATACAAATTTCGGAATATTTTTGACATATCAGCTAACGGTTAGATGTGTTGCCTTGTGTTCACTCAAGGCCAAAAACTTACTGTGATCTTAAGTAGATTCCTCCATGTCTTCAGCAATGGTTACCAATAATAATCGAAAAAAAAATAATCAAAACGTCAAAAATGCAAGAATTATATGAAAATCGATCCCTTATTACTTATACTTATACGAAATCAAATTTCATCTGTATACCTTTCACAAACGGTCGGATTGTGTTCACTCAGAGCAAAAAAAAATGGGGTCGGGTTAGCCGAGGAGTTACCGTACCAGTCTGCTAATCAAGTAGACCCGGGTTCGAAGGCAGCCGGTTAAAAATTTGATACCTACATAGAAGACATAAATTAATAATCAAATTTAGGGAACGTGGTGTTAGTTTATAGTGAAACATTGTTAAAATTAAATTAATAATATCATCGTAAATTGGCTGATGGCAAGAAGGGCCGAAAATTAAAAAATAAATGACTGTTATCTTAAGGCAATATTTATTCTAAGGCTAGTCATCTTCAGTCAACTTACTATAAGTCGAAGATGGCTCTAAGTAGTATTTTCTACAGCTCTATTTATTTGACCCTTATTGAGTGCTATGAATCACTGTGTCACAGATATATATTTTTTCTGAAATAAAAGATCCTATTAATATAATGATTATAATTATTATTTTGGATAGGGTTGAATTTTTAGTGGGATTAAAAATAAAAATATATTTTTTATCATGGCTTGTGAAATATCCCTTTTAGGGATGTTACGGAGCTTCGACTCCGACTCCGAAAGGTCGGAACTTCCGATTGATTTTACACCTCCGACTCCGACTTCGGCTCCGATAATTTTGAATCGGAGGTTATAACGAAGATCGAAAGATTCGACCGCGGCCAGCCAGAGCGCGCACCTACAAGTTTTGACTTGTCGGCCGGGGAATCCCCTCACGCCAGCATATTTTTCTATTGTTGCATGTTACTTACGTATGTGTATTATTATTTATATTTGACTGATTAAAGAGACTGATTACTGAATTATATTTCTATTATTTCATTAGGCCTGCCCTTAACAGTTAGTTAAATACATCTCTCTTCTACTCCGACTCCGGCTCCGGCTCCGATAAATCAAATTTAAAATCTCCGGTTCCGACTCGGTAAACCCACCTCCGTAACATCCTTAATCCCTATAAAGATTTCATTATTTAGAAATAAGCTGATTTTTTTGCTTTACTTGTTGGAGTTCAGAAATGTCTTAACTTAAAAATTATTTCACATATTCCCTTATTTTCTATTTATCCAACAATAAATAATAATGAATTTTGATATCTCCAGTATTTTATAAGATATAAAGTACATTATCTTGGGTATGAGAGTCTTACTTAAATTTGGCTGTCTTATTTATAGATCCTATCATGTATCACTTCATTTTTCTCCGATGATATAAAATCAATAATTCCCCCAAAACTTACAAGCCATTTCCCTCTTATCATACCTTCACAGTCAAATTGGTGAAACTAGTTCATTAGCAAGTACGTTTATCTCCGTTACTACTATTTATTTATTTATTTATTTATTTGGCTCAGTTTACATACACAGTTTACATATATATTAATACATATTGAACCTTAACAATATTTATCAATTAAAATTTGAATCAAAATTCAAATCATGAACACAACTATATGTATTATATTAAAATGAAATAAAATAAAATTTAACCCTCTGTAAGATTAATCTTGAGTCGAGGGTTAAATTTTAAGATAAATTAACAGAGAAATTCAAAAACATAAATTTAATAAATTACTTTAAATTAAAGACATAAAAGAACAAAGACAAAATAAAAAGTAAAACAACATAAAATAAAGTAAATCAAAATAAAATAAAATCGTCATACAAATTCACATTCTTAGAAAGCCAGAATTAATTAAAAAACTCTTTATATGTCTAACATTTCTAAATTGATCATAATTATATCTATACTTTATTGCCATTCTCAGGCCAACAATTTGAGCATGTCTCGAGTATAATTCAGTTTTAATCCTGGGCAAAATTATATTTGTTCTGCTAGATATACGTGTGGGGTAATAATGCAAATTGTAATTTGTACAATTTATTCTATATAAATGAATACAAGCATTCAATAGGAATAATTGTTTTAAATTCAGTACCCTAAACTCATCATATAACGCCAGCGTGGCAAATCTTGGATGCTTTTTTAGTATAATCTTAATAACAATATTCTGAGCAACAGAAAGACCCCTTAAAATGAATTCACTTGTATTCCCCCAGACCAAAATCCCATACAACAGTAAAGACTGACACAAGGAGAAGTAGACCATTCTTAGAACTTCATAACTAAGAATGCCTCTCAGAATCTTAAATTTATAAAAGAGTTTTCTGATACTGCTAGTCAATTTCAAAATATGTGTCTTGAAGCTCATTTTGGAATCGAAAATAATTCCCAGATATTTACATTCATTTACAAACTTCAAGACTTGGCATGAACATTCCTGAGAGACAGTACAATTGATAGAGTGGAGAGTGATGTGAGGTGTGCTCTTGGAGGAGCACTTTCTCTCACCATTCGAGAAGGAAACCAATGAAGTTTTTTGAATGTTTATAGAAAGAAAATTGGTATTAAGATATTTCTTAACCAATCTAAAATCATCAGAAACAGTTTTTGTCAAGTTATTAAAACAGTCGCCCGAAAAGATAAAGGCAGTGTCATCTGCAAAACAAAAGGGTAATCCATTAGTCTTAATAGAAAAAATATTATTTATATATAAAATGAATAGCAATAAGAATTATATGCAGGATATTTGCACAAATCTTGAACAGGTTACATTTAATAAATTTATTTTTATTTATATTATAATTCTATTGTGTTATTATTAATTATTTTGGCTTTAAATAAACAAAATAGATTTGTTTAATTATAATGAACTTGCAATATGTTCAGTTTCGATATTCAGTATAATTATTATCTGGGGGGGGCGGGGGGGGCACGGGGTCAGTTAACTAATCTTGTCTGCTAAGTAAGAAGGAAAATGTTCAATATCCACCGCATGAAAAATAATATTTATAATCAATAAAAGGCTGATGATGAAGGCCAAGCCTTCGAAACTATAGTCTCAAACAAATAAATAATATATATATATATATGTATGTTTATTTACATCAAGCAGAGGACAACCTCTTTGTTTCTCTTTATGAAAAATATAGATGGGCATGTAAAATCAAAAACATGCGTTTTAATTGAAGTTACTATATTCTCGACTCGTTTAATAATTTGATGATATTAAACTTGGCGGCACATTAGATTTCACTAGTTTTTTTGACAAAGGGTTTTTATTAATCGAACTTGGGCTTTTTTTACACATGTTTCATTCGAATCAATTCTGTATGAGTTCATTTATATTCAGCGGGGCTCGATTTTAGCTCGCTATTGTCCATGGGGGTCTTAAACATTTATATCTAACTAAAAATTGCAATATATTATCTTTTTCAGGGCCACATTTCTTGTGCAGTGATTGTCTTACGATGTTTATTAGTGAAGATTTCCTGAACAAACATCAAAAGAAATGTATACATAGGAAATTACATTTAATTTTAAAAATGAAATTTCAATTGAGACGAAATACATCAGCTGAGGGTAAGTTCATTTATTTGATTAACAACCTTGGGAGAATTCTTCATATTCTAATTTAGATGAAAATAGGCCTCTCTCCCTTTGTCCTCCATCTCAGAGACCATTAGGACATTTGAGAGAGAAAACTTTTTAAGATTTTATTTCTTTTAATTTTCACTGATTAATGAATGCAAAATTATAATTCCTTAGCAAACAACTACAATCATCTAACGATATTATTGAATGATTTCACAATTAAAAAATAACAATAATAATCCTGAGGGGGTGAAATCCTCTGACATATAATATATATTTAATTATCTACTAAAATCTTTGATTAAATTGACCTTGAAAGTTTCTTTTTTGCCGAGAGTAGCACAATTTTTATAAATTAAAGGGACAATAAAAGAGTGTGGTTTCTGCTGAAAAATAATCCATATAAATAAATTAAAAAAAATATTTTTCCAACAGAAACACACTCTTTTATTGTCCCCTTTAATTTAAATTGACCTTATTCATCTAAGGCCCTTCGCTCACGGGGCGTAATGCGTAAGAGATGAGTTATCGGAGAAATTTTTTTTACTTCACTCGACTCATAATATTCTAACGACCTTCAAGCCCTCCAATTCATTCACATTTCTTTTTTCAAAATTAAAAAAAGATAAAGATCCTCTATTTAATCAAAATCGATTCCTTAAATTGCAAAGGGGGATATATATTGGGCAGACAAAACAATATTTAAAATATACGAGCACAAATATTTGATTAACAAAAGGTCAGATAGATTGCTTTTAAAATATTTATAATTTTTTATTTTTTTATTGGGTAATCTCATCTCCAAGACAATCTGTATCATTGTATATTTTTAAAATATTTATTTATTTATAGTTGCCCTCATAATTTTTTAGAAGCAACTTAACTAGAAACATTTCATTACCATCGATAATGGGAGAATTTCTCCGAAATGTTTGGCTTTTTAATAAAAAACGTTTTCGATCGTTTTACAAACCAGTTTTTTTCATTTGAATTTTACAAAAAAACAATCAATAAATTCCTTTAACATATGTAGTTACATATTTATATTAGACGCTAAATAAATAAATTTTGCAATGAAAATTCCTTTCTAACTACGGATGCGCCCGTTTTCTCAGAGTCCTTCTTTTCATCCGTTGATACCAATGAAAAATAACAATGAGTTCCTCATTACTTGAATCGCTGCTTAAAACTGCTCATTCTAAAAACTTGAAGAAGAGGGTTTTGTACCTTGTCGCTTGAGATGACTGCAATAAAAATCGCCCCGTGAGCGAGGACGGGTCCAAGGGGGGGGGGGGCTAAGGCCTAAGGATTTTATAACAATTTTTTTATTTAAGAATAAATGAATATAAATTTTAAGAAATTAAAAAAAAAAAAATTTTTTTAAAAAAAAAAAAAAACTGGGGGGGCCCCCCCCCCCTATAATTCGAGGACACACTTGAGGTAAAAAGAATCTTTACATACATCGGGCACCTTATATACATCTCTCACCCCCCCCCCTTTCCTGGAATCCGCCCTTGTGAGCGAAGGGCCTAACCATTTTAGTAAAATATAGGCGATATGAAGCCCGGAGTTGTGCTTTAAAATTTTTAGAAAAAAATCCCTCTATTCTTCAAAAATAAAATACTTAATTGTTGTATTAATTATAAAAATACTAAACCTAGAATAAACTTTACTGCTCTATATAAAATTTCAATCTCTAAATTCATCTCATCAATACATTTATTTTTTTCCAGATAATCGAACTAAGAATGAAACTGAAGATTATTTCTGTGAGGAATGTTTGTCTGGATTCCTGTCATTGTCTGATTTCGAAAGCCATATACAGGAAGGCCATTCAGAAGAAGAACTCTTCACAAGTCATCTGAGTGATCGGAAATACGTTGCTGAAACCAAACCGGAACCCCTCATTGCCATGACTCCTCAGAGCGAGAAGGCTTCTAAAGTGACCTTACATAAGCGATATAATGCAGCCAAACGGTCTTTACACTGTCCTAACGATCAAAAAAAATTGAAATCAAAACAAACTAATCAATGTTTGGGAACTCATTCTAATAACAAGCATACAGGCCAAAAGCCTTTCGTCTGTGATCAATGCGATAAAGGTTTTTCACAAAAAGGGTCAATCTCAAGACGCATTTACTAATTCATACAGGCGAAAAGCCTTTCGTCTGTGATCAATGCGATAAGGGTTTTACACAAAAATCTGATCTCAAAACGCATTTACTAATTCATACCAGGCGAAAAGCCTTTCGTCTGTGATCACTGCGAGAAGGGTTTTTCACAAAAGGCTAATCTCAAAAGCCATTTATTAATTCATACAGGCGAAAAGCCTTTCGTCTGTGATCAATGCGATAAGGGTTTTACACAAAAATCTAGTCTCAAAAGCGCATTTACTAATTCATACAGGCGAAAAGCCTTTCGTCTGTGATCAATGCGAGAAGGGTTTTTCACAAAAAGGTGATCTCAAAAGGCATTTACTAATTCATACAGGCGAAAAGCCTTTCGTCTGTGATCACTGCGACAAGGGTTTTTCACAAAAAGGTCAATCTCAAAAGGCATATGAAAATCCACTCCTAGAAAATTGACTCTATTGCTTCTATTTCAAATAACTAAATTAAATAAAAATCAGAAATCGCCAACAGATAAATGAGGTTGACCACAAGTCAATTAATTTCGAATCAGTTGAAACTGATCTCTGACGACCAACAGTCATTTAGATTCAACCTTTGTCTCTACTGAAACTATTTGTACTTCTCCCGTTGTGTATATTGTATACATACTTCATTTGCTTGAAAATCAAACAAGTCTTACTCTCTGACATGTTTGAATATTTATTTTCTCCAAATTTTTCTTGTTTATATCTTAACTTACTTTTTCAATTATATTCATGCTTTATAATAATATATAACTCATTACTCGTTAAGTAAATATGAAATAATTACTCATGGCGAGCGCAATCGCCTGCAAATACTTACAAAGTCTCAACATTTTAGAAATATTACATTACACATACTTACCCATATATTAGTTTGAGAAAATTTAACATAGAATCGTATTGGACGTTCAAGAGTTAAAGTTTTTATTTACAATATATTATACAATTTTCATAAGACTTATATAGAATAATATAATTGCATTCAGTTTAGTTGAAGCTGTAACTAAGATTTTTTAATTTTAAAAATATCTATTGTACATTAGTAGTCCCACCAATTTGTTAACATTTATGTTAATCTACCATGCAGACAGTCATTTATCTACACTTACTATATAAATATGAAGAACTCAATTAGGGAACGTATATTATATTACACATTCAAAAGGTAACCCTGTACCTTTTCCCCTTCTTCAAGCGCTCTTTTTAAGTTTGTTTTTAATTTAACAGAGATTAAAAACTACTTTTGAAGCCCAAAATTTTAAAATTTTCCCGGGAATGAACTCACTGTACATGACCCCCCCCCAAATGAAAGTCTGGGACCGCCCCTGGTATAAGTGTAATATTTCTTTAGAATGTAAGTGTATTTTTTGTAAATAAACGTTACTATGCATTAATTGGATTTCCTACTAAAATAAAAATATTGTTATATTCTTGTATTTTTTTTGTATCCCCCCCCCCCACCCCCAAAGTTTGCATTTATTAATAATTAACTATTTTTCTTGAAAATATGCAGTTTTTTATTTATCAGGTTATTTTTGAGATAGTAAAAAATAATTTATTCAAAAAAATTCACAGATGACAATTCTATCAAAAAAATGAAGGATAACTCATTTGTATTTACTGAAATAACAATTGAAGTAAAATTTTCTGGCTTAAACCGTTTGTACCATTTGAAAGAGCGGATTTTTTCCAGTACAAAACCTCAAAATGACAAAAAACTTGACTTAAACCCTTTTGCCCAAACTGCAAAGATTTAGCGATGATGTATTCATAAAATGATTCTTAAATTATTTTATTTATTCAAGCAACTATTTTCAAGTATCAAGCACACAAAGAATGAAGAGATAGATCCAAAATATTTGATGATCACCTTGAGAACTCACTGAGAATTTCTTTGAACCAAATATCGACGGATTAATGTCTCAACAACAATGACAAACATCTCACTAATTTTATGTTCCTGACTTGTCTTTTACTTTTATAATTAAAGATTGATAAAGTAATAAAGCTTACATTAAAATTACCTGGAGGGGATGCTCGGTAGCTTTTCCTCGAGTTAAAAGCTTTATTTTTAATATTATTTTTAATTTAAAATTCTGATAAAAGGTCGATTTTTATTTGAGAGCTGTTTTCAAATTAAAAAAAATACGAATATATATAGTATTCGCCCACTGTACCCCCCCCCCCCTCCCACCTCCACCTCGACCTCACCCCCGAAACCTCGCCCTACCCGGATCCCCCCACTTGTTTTGATTCAACCACATGATTCATTTTTATTCGTCCAATTGTTAATAAATTAAACCTATCAAAATGTGTTATTTTCAGAAAATTGAGACCTGGTTATGCAAAAGATATCTATATATATATAAAATTAAGGTTTTATCCTGTACATTTGTCTCCAAATCACGCCAAATTTTGGTTGCTTTTACGTTTTCAATCAAAGTTATTTGGGGTTTGGAACGGGTGCATGGTGCGGGGGCGGGGGTTTTTGGGGGAATGGGGTGTTAGTGGGTTAGGGTGCGGAATGGAGTGTTGGGGTGGGGGAGGGGGTCAGGGGTGTGCCCCCTGGCTATGAAAGGGGCCGCCGAAGGCGGAGCGCGCAGCTAAGTTTTAAAATAAATTCTTGATTATTTTTTATTCTATTAAATAAATAAGGTTCTTTATAAAAACAATTATAAAACGTTTATTAATAATTCTAACGTTTAGGTAGAACAAAATATGTTAAAAACCACAATCACAATACTTCTTCAAGGCCTTTGAGAACAATGAATTAACCCAACCCATTGTCTGCCTGGGTACAAAAGTAAAAGAGAAACCTTTTTTAAAAGCCCAAGATTGCCATTTTTCTACCTGAGAATAATTAATTTGATTACGAAAAAACCCATCAAAAACAATTTTGTCGAAGATGAGACCGTGACAGATCGAATTGTCACCCCAAAAACCCCCTAACCCGTGAATTTCATCAAAATCGTTAGAGCCGTTTTCAAAATAGAACTAAGATACAAATAAATATACAAACAAATAAACAATTTTTGCTCGTTTAATAAGAGTAGATATGTTAACCGAGGGGTGAACCGCGATTGGTATTAGGTGTACACCGTTTTTTTGAATTACTTTGGAATTTATTAGCTAATCTATTGTCTTCTACACAAAATGAAAGCGGGAGTGGAAGTAGGTGTACTCCGATTTTGGTTCGCATTTCACCCCTCGATGTTAACTATATTTTTTTGCTCATCAGCTATCATTGGTTTTAGTCTATTTTATGTGGGGCTCAAAAATAACTCGTATTCTTTTAATGTGTGCAGGAAGCTAAAAAGGTTGGACACCCCTGCCCTAAACAATCCCCCGGTGTCTCCGTGTGTCGTCTGACCCTCTTCTCTTCCACAACGAGGTTCTTCTTTCTCCGATTCTTCCAAGAACTTCTTCATTTGTAATTTTATCCATCCATTTGATATTCCTCATTCTTCGGTAGAAAGACATTTCGAAAGCCTCTAATCTCTTTCACTCCGCTTCTCTAATAGTTCAGGTTTCACACCCGTACATGGCTATGCTCCATACATATGTCTTCAATAGCATCTTCCTGTTTTCTAAGCTGATTGAGGAGGAGCATAGCAGTTTTTGTTTTGAATTAAACCCCATTTTTGCTTGGGCAATTCTTGATTTAATTTCTTTTTGGCTCCTCCCATCCCATGTGATTTTACTTCCTAGATAAGCGAAGATTCTCATTGAACTCCTAGATTTTCTTTGTCAATTTTGATGCATTCCGTGTCACGTTTGTTCTTTCTTTGTTTCAGTGTGAGTCACGGGAAGCACTTAACTCTGCCAGATTTTTCAAAACAAAATATTTAATTTTCATAGGAACAATCACTTAAACTATGCCATTATTGAATGCTCATGAGCGAAAAATTATGTCTAACAAATGATGGCCATTTTCACGAACACAAATTCGAAGGGGCTCTCGATAAAAATGAGCTTCATCTCTCATTATGATGGTCAAATCCTCATTTTCTTCAAACATGTCAAGCATTGTTTTTTTGCAAAAAGTGAGACATTGTTGGTAATCTCGACTCATTCATCTGTTGGACTATCGTAATTTTATAGGGGTGAAGCCCTAGGTCTTTGGAGTAAAATTCGCTGCACAGTGCTTTGAAGAAACTTTGCCAAGAGTGGACACAAACTTTCGAGATCGCCTTCGAATTTGTGTTCGTGAAAATGGCCATCATTGTCAGACATAATTTTTCGCTTATGAGCATCCAATAATGGCATAGTTTAGTGATTGTTCCTATGAAAATAAAATCTTTTTTTCCGCAGAGTTAGCTTTCCTGAAAAACATCCGTTTCCACTAGCTAACCCTGCAAACAAGGATACTTGGTTTTACTACCAAGAACTATCTACAGATTTTATATGTTATACATATTTAATTTTGTGTAGCTTAGAAAACAGGAAGTTGCTATTGAAGACATATGTATGGAGCATAGCCATGTACGGGTGTGAAACCTGGACAATTAGAAAAGCGGAGAGAAAGAGATTAGAGGCTTTCGAAATGTGGTGCTACAGAAGAATGATGAATATCAAATGGATGGATAAAATTACAAATGAAGAAGTTCTTGGAAGAATCGGAGAAAGAAGAACCTTGTGGAAGAGTCTGAAGAAGAGAAGAGGTCAGATGATGGGGCACACACTGAGACATGGGGGACTGCTTAGGGATATCTTGGAGGGGAGGTGGGAAAGAAAAGGGAAGGGGAAGACCCAGATTAGAATATTTCAACCAAATAATTGGGGATATGGGATGCCAGACATTTAGAGAGGTCAAACAGCTGGCGGGGGACAGAGTCGAGTGGAGACGGATTGTTGCATCAAACCAGTCTTAGGACTGTATACTCAATGATGATGATGATGATGATAATACACAACAACTCTGTCTGCACTCATTGTAATTTAACAAATATATTAAATTTGCAAATACTCTCATGAGAACTGAAGATGGCCTTATCTAATGAAAGCCAGGGAAACGTTTTCTGTAATTCCCTTTTATTCAACAGTGGCTTCCCTATTGGCCAAAATTCCTCTCTTTTATTAATTTATAAATTGTGGACAGCCATCTCTCGTTTCATCAACGTTTTAGACCTTATTTATATCAGGTGAGTTTTTTATCTTGAGATAGTGCTTTAACTCAAAAACAGTACATATAGGGAAAAAAGTTTATTTATATCAAGGGAGAAACTCAACTACGCTCTTGTCTATGTCGTCCTAGAACAGTGGTTCCCAACCTTTTGTGGCCCATCTCCCCTTTCTGGAGGTTGACTAACACCTATCGCCCCCTTTTCATTTTCATTGTATGCCTAATTTTAATTTGAAGTAAAGTGTAAATAATAAAGCAGTTTTATTATTTTAAACAATTTTATTACCGTATATAAAAACAACCAAAGCAGTTTTATCCGGTCACTCTTAAATAAAATAGAAAAAAAATTAAAATGTACATTTTTTACAGATTTTTTAAGAACAAAGAAGTGAAATAATTAACTAAGATCATTGACGTACATTTAAAAAACAGGAGTACATGTTTTCATTTTTAAATTGGAATCTGGAAAAATTAAGAAAGTTGACAGTTAAAATTTGAAAAAATAAATGAAAGTTTGAAAACTTTGTTATTGTAAAATGTTCAGGCGTAAGTCTCCTTTGAGGCAAATGTCCAACTTATTTCTTTGATTTGTCAGGAGCTGGACAACAGAACCAAATCCTTTTCAACTAAATATGTTGACGGGAACGAGATGAGAAGTGGTTCAATTTTTCCCCACAGTTGTGGAACTACAGTGTCCTAAACTACATAATAAGACATACTGTCAGTACTCCAGATACATTTTCGATTAAAAATAATAATGATGTTACTCAAGGCTGAAGGGCAAATGGATCAACCAGAGTCAAGCAAGCACAAGGGCGGATCCAGGAATTTTTTTATGGGGGGGGGGGGGGGGGAATGTATATAAGGTGCCCGATGTATATAAGATCTACTTTTTATCTCGAAAGTGTGTCGCGATCGAATTGTCCAAGCGGGGGGGGGGGGGGGGGGCGGCCCCCCCCACACACACATATAGAACTTTATTTTCAATTTTAAAATTTTTTAAAAAAATAAATGTTTTTTTTTACAAATTTTTTTGCCAGGCCACGGGCCACTATGGGGGGGGGGGGGGGGGGATCGCCCCCTCCGCCCCCCTGGATCCGCCCTTGCCCCCAGCCCGCTTGACCTCACCCCGAAACCTCGCCCTACCCCCGGATCCCCCACCACTGCACCCCACCTCCTGCACCTGTTTTGATCCAAACATATGATTCATTTTTATTCATCCAATTGTTAATAAATAAAATCTATCCAAAATGTGTTGTTTTTTCAGAAAGTTGAGACCTGTTCAGAATTGGCGGAGATATGAGGTTAACATAGGCACAAAAAAAAAATCGAGTCGGATAGAGAACCTCCTCCTTTTTTGAAGTCGGTTAAAAGACAAAAAAACCAACACCTATTTAAATGAGAATTTGTATCCTCCAAGAAGTTTGGTTATATATAGTTATATATATAAAAAAAATTCTCCAAAAAACTAATCAAAAATTATTAATACGGAGAAAAATATATTTTAAAGTTTTTAATAATAAAAATAAAATTCTTATTCCTTTTGTCATGGAAACTTTCCCCATTTTTCCTTCCAGATTATCGTATAGATTTTGAATCCTCCTCAGAAGCTCGAACTCTTTCTGCTTTATATCAGAGCATAAATAGAGACAATTCAATTTCCCGGAAATGACAGAAGAAACCATTTCCGTTTCCCGGGACCCCCCAGCCACCCAGTTTTCACACTGGCAATGTTGAATAAGGAACAAGATAAAAATAAAATACTTAATATATATTCCTCATCTCGTCGTCTCTCGATTAATTATTGTAAATCAATTAAGATTGCCCGATTTGGAATTGTCTTAATGAAGTAAATGCAAATGTAATGAGGGGGCGGGAGGGTCTGTGGGGGGTGGCAAATGGGCCAAAAGAGGGTAGGCATCCATCCCTTTGCAACTTCAAAAGTTTAAATTGCCTTCAAACTGAGCCGCCCCCGATCCTTATGGCGCCATCACCCATTTGGGAGACACATCCTGCCCCCTCCCCTATCTCATTTGCTAAGGAATATACATACAAAGACGCGCATGGTATTGCAATATTACCTTGCTTGGTCAGGTGGGTGACTTCCCCAAGCAAAAAAAAGATACGCATAAATAAGAAACTTTGAGACACTGATGAGAATTTCGAAAATCCAATAAATCTTTTACTTCTCTGCACGTTTTTTGTCATTAAATGTTACTTTCTAGAAAATCATATTAAATTCCTCGTAAATAAAACAAATTTAAAGCAAAAGTAATCTGACGTGACTTAAATACACCACGGAACTTTACCAAGCTTGAATCTTCTCCTATATTTGTATAGTTTTATATTCTATTGGCCAAATTATACCGGGTGAGTTTTTTATCTTGAGACAGTCTTATAACTCAAAAACAGTGCATTATATGAAAAAAGTTTCAAATAAAAGTTTATTTATATCAGGGGGGGAAACTAAACTACGCTATTGTTTGTCGACCTAGAACAAGCTTTCAAGGGTATTTCGAGGTCAAGTTCTGTTTTTTAAATGGAAACCTATATGTTTCTGTACATATTCTTAATCTACAAAAAAAAACTGAACAACTTTCATTAGAACTATTTTTTTATACGACATCAAATAAAAAAAATATTAAATCAATTAGATCTCAAAAAAATCCATAATAATTATTTTTAACAATTATTCAACTTAATTATCAAATAATAATGATCAAATATTTAATTATTAAATAAATAATTTAATAATAATTAATAATTTAATAATTTTCCGACACTGTTCTGTGACATTCCAGAGTGTATCGCAAGTCTTCTGGATGAAACATCTTTCTTCAACAAAAAAATGCTCCATTTTTATTATGGTAATACAATATAACTATCTACTGGATTGACACGAGAAATAAACTTTTTTAAACTCAAGAATTTTAAATAGTTCTATTAAGTAGAAAATAATCTCTTAAATCTGTGTATAATGAAGTTTTAAGATCATTATAAACACTTATTTTCATTGTTGTGACTTTTCGATTTAATAATTATTTATTTAATAATTAATTATTTAATCATTATTATTTGATAATTAAGTTAAATAATTGTTAAAAATAATTATTAAGATTTTTTTGAGATCTAATTGATTCATGTATTTTGTTTATTTGATGTCGTATAAAAAAATAGTTCTTATGAAAGTTGTTCAGTTTTTTTTTGTAGATTAAGTAGACGTAAAGAAAAATATAGGTTTCCATTTAAAAAACAGAACTTGACCTTAAAATACCCTTGAAAGCTTGTTCTAGGTCGACAAACAATAGCGTAGTTTAGTTTCCCCCTTGATATAAATAAACTTTTATTTGAAACTGTTTTTTGAGTTATAAGACTGTCTCAAGATAAAAAATAAACTCACCCGGTATATATAGGTTTATTTTAACAATTGTTTTTATTATCTTAGGCTGCCTGTTCATCAAATTCAATGACTTTTTTTTTTTATCTCTTTCGAAGACTTACGGTAAAAATATAAAAAACTTTTTAATATCATTATAAACACTTATTTTCATTGTTGTGACTTTTCGATTTAATAATTATTTATTTAATCATTATTATTTGATAATTAAGTTGAATAATTGTTAAAAATAATTATTAAGATTTTTTTGAGATCTAATTGATTCATGTATTTTGTTTATTTGATGTCGTATAAAAAATAGTTCTTATGAAAGTTGTTCAGTTTTTTTTTGTAGATTAAGTAGACGTAAAGAAAAATATAGGTTTCCATTTAAAAAACAGAACTTGACCTCGAAATACCCTTGAAAGCTTGTTCTAGGTCGACAAACAATAGCGTAGTTTAGTTTCCCCCTTGATATAAATAAACTTTTATTTGAAACTTTTTTTCATATAATGCACTGTTTTTGAGTTATAAGACTGTCTCAAGATAAAAAAACTCACCCGGTATATATATCTATATAAATATATTCTGTTTTCTTTGATAAATACAAACATTACGGCATCAGAAGAAACCTTCTACGCCCTTATGTTCTTTGTTGAATATGGGTAACGACAAATTCCAAGTAGAAAGTTGTAAATAATTGTATCTCTATGTTTCCGAATAAAAACACGTAAACTAAGCAAAGTTTAATATTAATGAGTCAAGTCCAATTATACGTGTGGTTAATCATGCTGAAATTTGGCACCAAATCATGTTTGCTGAAATAACCCTCAACTTTGTGTTCTAGGCGCGTTTTTTGTTCTCATATAACATTCGTTAACTGAATGAATTTGTCAAATCACTCTTGCACTAATGAACTTGGTAGTCTTAATATCCAGAATTCTTATCTTATCTTATTATATTAAACGAGCAATTCTTGTATATATAGAATCGGTTTCTCGAAAACGGCTCTAACGATTTGGATGAAATTCACGGGTTAGGGGGTTTTTGTGTTGACAATTCGATCTGTCACGGTCTCATCTTCGGCTAAGTTGTTTTTGATGGGTTTTTTGTTAATTGAAATAATTATTCACAGGTGGTTGTCTCGATAAAAATGTATAATTACATTTTTATTCAATTTCCCTTTTAATAATTAATTGGTTTTCAATTTTATATCCCGCTAATAATTCATTACAAATGTATTATATATTTGAATTTGCCAATTTGATTAATTGTTGGTATTTTTATTGAATATTAAATTATTCAAAATGGGGGTCGGGTAGGCTAGGCGGTAGCATGTCAGCCAGCTAACCAAGAGGACCCGAGTTCGAATCCGACTCGAGGCATCCGGCTAAAATCTAGACCCCGAGGTAGAGACAAATTATAAAATACTATATATATTTATCTAGATTAATTTGTAACAACGCTTAGAGAAATTTCTCTAAAAAAATTACCCTCTTGCCTAGAATCGAACCGACGAACTCTTGAACTATGGTCATCAGCTCTAACCACTAGACCAATGTCACATTAATATTTATATCTTGATTTCTTTTACTAAAACTATATATTTTTGATTTAGACTTTGTGTCTAGATAATATTGTATTCATTTGAACTCGAATGAAAATGAAAAAACACCAATAGATTTTAAATTAAGAAACATTAAATATATATTAATTAACGAGGCAAATTTGAAATATATATATTCGAATTTTGAAATGAAAGACTCCAATTCATTTTAAATTAAGAAACATTAAATATATTGATAATTGTTCCTCCCCCCCCCCCCCTCGCCACTCAAAAATTAAAGATGCGAAACTTTTAAGAGACGATGTATTTTCGGTAGTTTACGGGTATACATTTGGAGTGTGGTTTTTTAAGAGGAATAAAATTTTTGGACCGAGACGCTGCCCGCCAGGGCACCAGCCCGGAGGGCCGAGCTTCGAGGGCGTGCCGAAGGCACGCACGAAAAGCTCGTAAAGTAAATAGTATCGTAAATGGCTTATGGCTAGAAAGACCAAAAAGCCAAAAAAAAAAAAATTATTAAAAATAATATTAATACATCACTTTGAACTAAAGAGAAAAAAATTACCGAATAACGCTCGGTGCGCCAGAGACTAATAGTTATTTAATAGAGGATCCATTACTTTAATAGGAGTATGGGAGGAAAGATTAAGTTTACTTCCACCTGAAAGGAGAAATGTTGCATATGGATTTCCTTCACTGACAAATTTTCAAAACCCTGAGGAAGGAGGGAATAGCCTCCGAAACGTCGGTCCTTTATGAATAAAAAGATAGTGTAAATTATCTTCTTTTTTTGGACTGCCTCATCGATATCCACTTAAGTATGGGAAAGTATTCTAATCATACCAAAATATAATTGGTCAGTATTTTAACCACCAAAAAAGGAGGATGTTCTCTATCAGAATTTTTTTCTTCGTTTTCTAAATATAAACATTTTGGCAACAAGAGAACAGACTTACTTACCATGGATTTGAATTTTCAGACACACGCGTAAATGGAATCGCCGAGGGGTGAACCGCGACCTAAAATCGTGTACACCTACTTCCACTTTCATTTCCAAGTAGAAGACAATAGATGACAATAGATTATCTAATGAATTCCAAATAATTCCAAAGACGGTGTACACCTAATTCCAATCGCGGTTCACCCCTCGTGGATCGCCTACTAATAAAATCGTATAATTTTTAAGAAAAAAATAAAAACCGACTTCAAAAAATTAAATGCAACAAATAAAATACACTAAAAGGTATAAAATAATTATTATCTTATTTAGTTACAACTAAACGACGAAATATTAACATGAAATTACTTTTTGAAGTCGGTGCCAAACAAACTATACCTATAAGCGAGCATACCCTCCAAACGTACTAAGTAAGATCCGTCGAGTGCGATTCATAAAAGGTATATGTTTGGCACCAACTTCAAAAAGTAATTTCATGTTAATATTTCGTCGTTTAGTTGTAACTAAATAAGATAATAATTATTTTATACCTTTTAGTGTATTTTATTTGTTGCATTTAATTTTTTGAAGTCGGTTTTTATTTTTTTCTTAAAAATTATTTTTATTTTTCTCTTTTTAGTGATGTTATTAATAGTGATCATATCATCAGAACTTGACCAAATTAATATGACACCATCCCTAAGACACCCCCTTTCGGATAAAAAAAGAACCATCGAAATCGGTTCATAAACAAAGAGGTTAGGTCTAAACAAACCTAATAAAAAAGGTCTAATACCTATGAAAAAAATACGAAAAAAAAATGGGACCAATCGGAAGCTAGACTGGACCCAATGCAAAAAAAATTTTCAAAATCGGTTGACAATTGGCGGAGATATGAGGTAACATAGGCACAAAAAAAAAAAAAAAAAAAAAAAAATTCAGTCGAATAGAGAACCTCCTCCTTTTTTGAAGTCGGTTAAAAAGTAACTCTATCACTTCGCCCAACTATGCAACCTGTCTTACCTTTTCAAAAACAAATTCATCCAAATCAAGCTTTTTGGATTGGATACGTTTCCTTTGTGCCAATATCTACGTAAAAAAAACTTTATTTTCATTGAACATCCAGCAGTCGTTTGTATTACCCATTAAATGAATTATTACGCAAAAATATATTATACAAATTTGAATTTTCTAAATATAAATAAAGAGAATAAACTGCAACGGATCGTTGCTAAACTTTATCCAAATTCATTTGAAATATTAATATGTTTATTCCTTTATTATTAATCAGATATCACTTGCAATTTGCAGTTCATGTTGACTTTAATTCAAAAATAATGATCGATTCTCATTTAATAGTCGAGGAATAACCATTCTACATTGGATTTTTGACATTTCGGTTATTATTGGTAACCATTGCTGAAGACATGGAGGAATCGACTTAAAATCAAAAATAGCCATCGATTCTCATCTAATACTTGAGGAATAACAATTCTACATTAGATTTTTGACGCTTCGATTATTATTGGTAACCATTGCTGAAGACATGGAGGAATCGACTTAAAATCAAAAATAACGATCGATTCTTATCTAATACTAGAGGAATAACCTTATTGCATTCCATTTTTGATGTTTTGACTATTAATGGCAACCTCTACTGAAAACGTGGAAGAATCGACTTAAAATCAAAGAGAAACAAAGAGGTTGTCCTCTGCTTGATGCAAATAAACATATACACATATATATCAAGATGATATATCTGTATATATATTATTTATTTGTTTGAGACTATAGTTTCGAAGACTTGGTCTTCATCATCAGTCTTCTTCAATTATAAATGTTTTTCATGGAGTCAATATCCATATGGATATTGACTCCATGAAAAACATTTATAACTGAAGAAAGACTGATGATGAAGACCAAGTCTTCGAAACTATAGTCTCAAACAAATAAATAATATATATACAGATATATCATCTTGATATATATGTGTATATGTTTATTTGCATCAAGCAGAGGACAACCTCTTTGTTTCTCTAGAAAATCTTTAGCCAAAAAAAGCATACAGCAATTCCTCAGATAAATACCAAGATGAGCCAGAACATAGCTGCTTAGGACATTAGCAAATTTAGAGTTTCAGTTTCTGGATCTTTTAAGATGTAAAAATGAATTTAATACTGTTTATTCTGATGAGTCTAACTTAAAGAATATTGAAAATAGACAACTTAGTAAAATAAATCCGCATTTTTACTGTAATAATTTACAAAAAATATTGATTTTAAGCGCTTTAGGCCCATTCTGCAGCTAGAAACAATTTATACATCTATAAAAGACCTAAAAAACTAATCAAAATCTAAATCAACCATTGTTGAAAGATCCATCTTCCTGGCTCATCATGGAATTTATCTGGGAAACTTGTAGCTTTTTTGACGAATATGTTTCTATCCAAATCCAAACGAAAATGATAAATGCGCTAAACACCCAAGAATTAATTATCTTGAGCTTTGCCTTAAAAAAATCCATCGTATTTATCTGAAAAAAATCTCTAGAGTTTCTCTTGGAAAACTAAACAAAAAAATGGTGAATGCTATACAGAAAAAGGACTGGAGTATTCCCATAAAAAAGTCTAGGTGTTGAGCGAATAGTTAAAAAATATTGACAATTTTATATAAAGTAACCTTTATTTAATATCACTGGATTTCATGAGAATTTTTGAAGAAAGCCTTCGTTGTAATGAAAATAATGATGATCAAGATTTCAGGGGCAACCAAGGAATTTCTTGAACTCTAAGGGTTGCAAATGATAAAGCGCATAGCCCGGAATAGTACTGATGGATGATTACAACAAATTGAACACCACAAATCAAGAGCAAAAATAGAACTTAGCATCATTATAACTTTTAATAAAAACCACTTTTCAGCCTAATGCATTTTTAATAATAAATTACAATTATAGACAATAAAAATACCCTATGTCTTCGATCCCTTCGTCCCTTCATCTTCAATCATTATCAGATATGAGATTCCATCACGAAAGGTCAAGAAGAACCTATTTTGTTCGAAAAAAATGACGGAAAGATATCACCCTCAATACTAAAAATTAACTTCACTGATGCAAAATCATAATAAAATTAAATTGAAATTACAAAATCACATTAATGTATAAGTTTAATTTATTCGGAAGTTGAGATTTTTGTATATAGGGATAAAACGGAGAAGAAAAAGAAAAGTATTCTATTCTATTTTTATAAGAAGTGATTTCTGTTCTGTTTTGTATTGATAAGGTTGTTATTATAAAGAGAAAAATTGTGTTTTTTGTGAATGTGCCAAATATCTTTTGAAAATTGTATTCTGATGGCCTTCAATGGTAACGAAGGTAATAAGAAAATTTAGACGAATGTGTGACATGACTATTTGAAGCCCTGAAGAAGTCGGCAAAGTCGACGAAACGTTGGTGGATAAATAAAAAAGTCACACATAAAAAACTTGTCCTTATTTTCCCAATATAAACTTTCAAATTATAAATTAAATTATGGACGGAAATGATAATAATTATTATTAATATACAAATTTTTTTATGATCTATAATTTCAGTTTTTTATTTTTATAATGATATTGATACCCGCACAAGAGAACAGTATAGCGAAACGGTACAACTTCTGAAGTCCGGGGTGGACCCCTTCGCATCGTGAAAAGAAGAAGAAATTTCAGGGGGTTGAGTCGGAGATGAAGGGATCTGTGGATGCGGATCTTAAAAGACTGAAGGTTTATATGTAGCCGGAAAGACGCAAGGGCGAATAACTCATTAGCAGCCCTTAGAAGTCATGAACGACCCAAAAAGAAATTTTTTTTTTTTATTACCCTTTTTTAGATCATACTAAAATATATTTTTGAACTTATTGAATATAAATATATTAAAAAATATTTGGTTAACGAATCAAATTAGACTCAAAGATTATGCTTTCATGACCTAGAGAAAAAAATTAAAAATTTAATGGTCATTGGAGAACCTGAAACCTAAAATGGGAAGAGGTAGGGGGGGGATTTTTTGCAAATAACTTACAGACTTACAAACTCCTAAATTGGTGAGCAAGACATTCCACAAGAACCATCTAAAAAGACAGAGGAAGGTTCCTGAAAAATATATTCTAACCAAGTTAATTATATATGATTCTCTTCCCTGTTCAGAATATGGCTGCATCTGTGGAAAGTAGCCTCCTGCACTCATGCTCTACCTTGGATGCAATTTAGATGGGTGAGTTATTATACTAATAGAGATCCAGCATTGATTGATTCTGACTGATTTTATTGTAGAACTGTTCCCAGTTTTTCACTTTTTATATTGATGGACATTAAAACGATTTTCTTGTGTTTTATTTCAATTCGAAGTTCTATACCTCTAAAAAAAAACACCCAATATAAGAACTCGAGAGATTGGTCAAGTACTTCGAGCCACCTCTGCCCGCTCAGATGTACAGGCTTGGAAGGGATCATCGTCCAGGGCAAGGTGGAAGGCAAATAAAGGCCCAACTTGGTATTGTTAGGCTCCATGCTGCAACGACGATGGCCAGAAACAAACCACCCTGGCGGGAAGACTAGGGACTCTTAGAATATGGAAGAAATGACTCATGGTCACGACTCCCTCTGATTACGACGTTGAAGAGAATGGATAACAAACATCACAACATATCATATATTTAAAAAAATTCTTTAACTTAATTTAATGTCTAACCATACCTAACATTCTATTATTGTATTTGCACAAAAAAGGTCCACTGAAGAAGGAATATTGTACAAAATTTCCGAAATATTTGGATAAATTAAAAAAACACCATTTAAAATTAAAAAACTGCTGAAAAATAAGCCTTTCATTTAACACCTATAAGAATCCTCAGCACCACCGTGAATCGAGATAAAATAATTACTAACAAAAGGAGACTTGATAGAAAATATAATATTATTATATTAAAGCATGGCACAATACAGCTGCTGCACTTGAAGAAATAGCCAAAAAATGAATTGCCAGCCACATGCAGCAGCGCATACAAAATGAGATTGCTCGAAAGAGAGGATTCACTAAATATTGAAATTGTATTTGTATTGTCCTAAGCTAATAAACCTATAAAGATAACAATTGAAACGATATTATGAGTTTAATAGTAAGCTAAACCCTTAAGGACGTTCCCTAATGAATCGATTTTCCTGCAATCGTTTTAAAACTTTGTTTACACATATTTATAAGTGTCCTTTATACGTAGAATTTTTCTTTAATAGTCCTTGCGGCACTAAATTTGTAAATATTGACCATTATTAGTCCAGTCAACGAACGCTCAAAGAGGGGGGTATAGAAAACATTGAAGAGGAGAAATTTTTTTCTTATGGAATGTGTTTGGGGTGGTAGGTAAAAATACCTAAAAGTCCCCAGTCCTAGCTACCGGGCTTAGGGGTGGAAATGTCCCGTTTTTTGGTTTTTTGCTTATATCTCAAAAACGGTGGGTCGTAGGGAAAAAGTTACTCTTAGCAAAATAAAAGCTTATAAAATTTGCTACAAGATTGCTTCTATTTAATTTTTCTCTATTCCTTATGGTTTTTGAGATATTCGCCCGCGAATATCGTTTATGTATGAAAAAAATAAAATTTCCTATATTTTTCGTCAAACTTTTGTCTCTATCACCTCAGCCTTTCGTTTTACAGTAAAAGTCCTCAGAAAAGAAGTTGTAGAGCATTCAATTTCCTTTAAAATGATATATACATTTACGATTTTATCTTCAAATCGTCTGGAGTTATAGCAATTTAAAAATTTCAGGTCGATTTATACATTTTGTTAGAAAACCCCGCAATAGCCCACTATATAGGCTCGTTTGGTATGGTGTGGGTATGCCAAATCTAAGTTTGCGACCTCGAAAGTGTGGGGGACAACTTTGGTGGCCGAAAAACCTCGAAATTTTCGGACTTTAACCCAAAAACTCGCACTTTTTTCGATTTTTTCCCATTTCGACCATGATGGAGCACGTTTTCGACAAAGACCACTCTATACATTTTTAAACTAGATTAAATTTGCTACAATTTAAACAAAGTTTCATCTTAATTGGATAATGGTAACCCGTGCCGCAATTAGGTTGAAGTTTTGAAAAACTGCAATTTTTTGCAAAAAATCTCAGTTTTTCCTTGATAAAATGAAAAGCACTCATGATCTATCAAGTATGTTTTGGTGTTTTTTATCTTTGATGGTGGGTAAAAATATTAATGAATAAAGATAGGAAATAAATAAACAATATTTTAAAAACAATATAAATTTATTAATATTTTTCATTTTAGTATCTAAAAATGGTAAAAAATCCATTAACATGAAAAAAATAAAACAATGACAATATTAATGTTTTTTACAAAAAATAAAATAAACCATCTTAAAAACCATAACATTTGGAATGGATTTAAGATTATTATCTATAAAAAGATATATAATTACATTTATACATTAGATTAGGAAAGAAAAATAATGTTGAAGTTGTAAATATAAATTTAGTAATGATTTATTTATTATTAAATAACATTTAAATCAATATATAAGTATTTACAGAATATTGTAATTATTATTTTGACAATGGTGTAATTATATTATTATTATTTTTTTTTTTAAATCAAAATTTAATATGAAAAATGAGATCTCATTTTCATTCTAAGTTACTATGCTGATTTTTAAAATCTAAGTTAAAAGATAGTAGTAATCAATTTTAAAATTACAAATTTTTAGCATATTCGACTAGCAGCATTCTTGTGGCACTCGAACGTATTCAGTATTTGCACTTAAAAATTTCTCAATAGAAATTTGAAGTGCAAATTTTGGGTTTTAGAGTGTCACTGCTTAAGTCCAATAGGTATTTATATGTTTCAAAAAGTAAAGCAGCTTTTCTCTAATTTTAAAAATGAATCAAAAATTTAATGCTTTTTTATTTATAAATCGATCAAATGTATTTTATCATTAGATCTAAAAAATGAAAATATAAATTAATTTCTAAGATGATGGATATAGTGAATAATAGTATTTATACAATTCTTAGGGCCAGTTGTATGTCTGTTGGTAAAGTCTTTGTAAAAGTTGACAAAGGGTAAAACCTTAAATTCACCTTGTGCCCGACCGGATGGCCAATCAAATGACGCTCACTTCATCTGATTGGCCATCCCGCCGGGCACAATGTGAATTCTAAGGTTTACCCTTTGTCAATTTATACAAAGACTTTACCAGACATACAACTGGCCCTTAGTAAAAAAATCATAATTTTTTTATACATTTTTATATTAATTCAATTGGTATTTTATAAAACATTTAAAATGATTAGATTATATACATATTTCAGACAATTTTACAAATAAATTAAATTATATTATTTTAGACACGGGTAAGAAATATTTGACGTCCTCTTATTTTTTCCCTCGAAGTTCATGAAGCGCTCGATCTACTTCCTGTGGCGAACTAAGAGCTACCCGAGCTTCACCTGTTGCCCAACCTTTGTCATTAAACCTTCGAATAATTTGATCTCTAGTAACATCAAAATTATGGAAAAATTGCAAAATTTCTTCAATCTCCGACCTAAAGGGGATATTATCCAAAGCCACTACACAGCCGGGTTGTCCAAAGCCTTCGATTGGAGGTCCATCGTTACCCATTGTTTGATTGCCAAAACGACCCATCATAGGCATTCTTGGTTGCATAATATTTCCGCCCCCTCTATTATTCATAAATCCACCTCGGCCCATAGGTCCGCGTAGTCCAAATCCGCCATTTCCTGACATATCTGGAGCATTTTGGATAGGCATTCCTAAAGCCTCCATCATATCACCCCTGGAAATTGATTTTACTGCCACTTCTTGTTTACCTAAAGGAAGATTATTTTTTGAAAGCGCTTGTTTTCCTTCATCCAAGTTAGAAAATTCACAAAATGCTTCAGCAAATGATTTATTTTGTAATGATAATATATGTATTCTAGCGGGCACTAATCCTATATCGGAAAAGAAATCCCTTATATCTCTTTCATTCACCTGAAGAGGTAGTTTTTGTAAAAGGACACATTCAGATTGAATTTGAGATAAATCGGAAGAGATTAATATTTTCTAAATCTATAATTTCATTTTTGTCAACTATTTCATCTTTTATTTTTTTAGCATCTAAAAATTTATCTAAATTTAGAGGAGCAATTTTAACTTGTTTATGTGCTATCATCAGATTAGAATTTTTGTTTAAAGCAATTTTAGCTTCATCTTTGCTATGGAATCTAATATAGGCTACAAACTGTTTATTAGGGTTGTGTGTCATAAGAATTTCTAAAATATTCAATTCATTGAAAATTTTAAAAACATCTAACTCTTTGGTAAAACTAGGAATCTCTGTTAAAACTACACAATCAGTATCCAAATCAATATTTTCACGTTCAGGTTCAGGATCTGAATCACAAGGATTGGCAGGCCTAAAAGAGTCAATAGCTTTATCAAAGACTTCATCATCTATATGTAGAATTTCAACTGGACATCCTCGAACAGGCTTTCCGCCCATTTTAAGAGCTACTTCTTTTGCCTCTGGACGCCCAAATCGAACATAAGCGACTCCAGTCCTTTTTCCAAAATTATCATTTATTAATTTTAGGCCATTATTCGCGATAAAATGACCATGAAAGAACCTTCGAACATCTGAATAAGATGCTTCAGGAGGCATATTACTTGATTTTAATACAAGTACCTGGATTAGAGATTTCGGGGATCATATCCCAAATCACTATATCTATTTTCACCTCTAAATCCTGAATATTGATTGTTCATATTTCTATTTGGAAATTGTTCGAACCTATCCCGCCCAGGAAATGTTCCGTCCATATCACGGTCACCTCTATAAGGACCACCTCCTCTTCTATCATTAAAATTGTCATTATCCATCATTGGTCCACGTGGTCCTGGCCCAAAACCTCCTCGTCCTCTAAAATTAGACCTAAAATTTCCTCTCATTCCTCCTCCTTGATCCATTTCAGGGGGGCCGTCTTGCCCCCAGCATTCCAAATACGCCATTACGAGGTGTAAATCCACTACCTCGTCCCATTTCAGAAGAATGTCCTCCTCCTCGATTTGACCAAGGTCCATTTCTCATAAATTGATTTTGATTTATTGTTTCATTTAAAGAACCAGGTCCTCCAATAGGTGGTAAAGGAGGAGGAACATTGCTTCCACTCAATGGCATACCTCTACCTCTTCCAATAGATCCCATCATTTGACTCGGTAGATTTGATCCTTGAACTATGGAGGATGATTGAGGCATAATAGATTGTTGAGGAGGTTGATTAAACCCATTATTATTACTTGAAGGTTGAAGATTTGGCCCATTATTCATATTCCAATTAGTTGTATTATTAATATTGGAAGAACCATTTTCTTTTGAATCTTGCTTTTTGGCTTCTCGAGAGTTTCTTCTCTCCCTATCTCGATTTGTAATTTGATGTTCCTTATCACGTGATTTACTTCTATCACGAGATCTTGTCCGTTCCCTTCTGCCCCGCCTGGATCGATCCCTGCTTCTGCTTCTTTCTCGTCTCCTTCGTTCCCGATCACGATCACGGTCTCGATCCCTATCTCTATGTCTTTCTGTTGCGATCACGAGATCGAGATCTTTTTCTACGATCTCTGCCGCTACTGTTGCTTATAGAATCATTATCTTTTTTTTCAGTTAAAGATGAAGGATCATGAGGGGATGATGTACCAGAAACGATGGGACCCGTAGTATTAGCATTAACTGGGAGAGCTTGATTTGAAGTAGAATTTGTATTTTGTCCTGATATTATTGATAATGGAATATAAGAAGCCATTCCAACAGATTGTTGTCTAGCAAGTTCAATCACTTTTTGCATTTCTGCTCTTGAAGAAAGAAGCAATTTTATCTTTATTTCTTTTATTTTTCCTCCATCTGCTAACATTGCTTGACGAGCATCTTCATCCGTGCTAAAATAAAAAAATAAAATTAAGTTTTTATGTATTACTTAAATATTAGGAAAAAAAAAATTTGAAATTTATATGTCAAGTTATATTAGAAATCTAGAATATGGCGTTTTACTCTACAAAAAAGCCATAATGACTGAACATCAAAAAAATTATATTTTACAAGATTTAATGATTTTGTCAAAATGTCTGCGGGTACGTTTCCAAATTTTGTGTACGCTCTAGGTCAAAAACTAGTGTGAATTTCAACAAGATATTTCACAAGTAGTTTTGGTGCATTGAAGAGCTGATTAGATTTTGATTGAAATCGAATCAAAAATTAAGGGGGGGCTTAAAATATTAAAATATATTGATCGATTTGTATGGCCAAAAGGAGGGGGGGGAGAGGGAATAAATTGACCCCCCTGTCTTCTACTGATATAACGATCATTATAGATAAATTAAAAATTTATAATTCAAGCAGAAGACACACTCTTTTATTGTCTCTTCAATATAAATATAGAATTTGATATCAACTATTTTGGAAAATAAAGGTACTGAACCCTTAAGTGGGACTCTCGCTTAAATACCTTAACATTTATTTTATTTATTTTATAAGTAGATTATAATGAACGGCAGTCCATAAATTATTTAAATTTTATCTGGAATTCCGACGTTTCGGAGATCTTTTCTCTCCTTCTTCAGGGTGTTGAATAATAGATGGAGTACTTGAGTATAACTCAGGCCCCCATTTCACTCTCTTTTCAATGATAACAATATTACAATGCTCTGAACATTGTATCATAAGTATACGTAGTTAACTGATGAATCAGTATTTCTGCTAACCAGTCCGTCTCTTCTAAGGAAATAAATAAAATCTTTATTTTATATTTTTTTTTAGTTCTAAACCTACACATGTATACTTTTGTAAATATGGATTAGAGTTTTCAGACAATATTTATTTCTCCAATATATTGTATTTTTTCTTATTTTTTAGATAGTAATTCAAATATAAGGTATATAATAAAAAAAAATCCGTTAACAAAGCTATTTAAATTTTAATGATCAGAGGTAGAAAGGATTTTCGGAGGCAATTTTTCCGATAAATTTACTCCTTTGTGTATTTCTTGCTGAATTTACTTTTTGAATTCGCTGGGAATATTTTCCGTGCCAGCTATAGGTATATATACAACATATATGTCTATATGCATGTATGGTTGAAGTTCATGACTCAACAAGAAAATGCCAACATGCAAAAAGTAAGTAAAAGGCCGTTGTTTTGTTTTTATCAGGTGAAATCCGCAACCGATAAGGCTATGAATGAGTTGTTATAGTTGTTTGGTGATCAAATGGAAATGTACAGGCTGGCATTGAAATTAGATTTTAATAGAGAAGAGAGAAATGAATGAGTGACGAACTGCTGAGCCTTTCGTATTGAATATTGAGTATCATTAGCTGTCGAATTTGTCAGAATACGTCTAACTAACTTTATCCTATTTTAAGTTCGAAACAAGTTTAATTGAAAATGGTTTATTGAAATGAAAGGTAACCTGGCTACTTATTCATTTTGAAAATTGTAAGGTCACTAAGTCGATTTCGCTTGAAATTAATTTTATTTTCATTACTTATAAGCTTATTACAAATAAATACGAGGATGGTTTGATAAGTCGTCGGTCTGCCCCAGAGATTGAGTCAGCAGGTGTAATTACTTTACCATACAGGGTATGGTCAAGTATTGTAATCGTGCATGAAAAAAGTGGTTTTTTCCTTCTTTTTTTCGAAATATCTCAAAAACGGCTTAAACTATTTTGATTAAAAAAATTGAGCAAAACCATGGCATTTCGCTCTACAAAAAAGCTCTAATAAGTGAACATCGAAAAAATTATATTTTTCGAGATAATAATTGTTTTGTCAAAATGTCTGTTAGTTAGTCTGGTTGTCTTTCTATTAGTCTGTGCGTTACCAAATTTTTGTGGACGAGCTAGCTCAAAAACTAGTTTGAATATCAAAACCAAATTTCACACGTAGTTTTGGTCCATTGAGATTAAGAGCTGATTAGATTTTGGTGCATATCGACCCAAAATTAAGGGGGGTGGAGGGGGGGGTGTAAAAATTAAAAATCTAGGCCATTTGAGCAAACTCAAACAAATTTTGTATACATAATCCGTGGACCCAGAGTAAATCTAAAAAAAAAATTCAAAAACTAACCGGACAAAGAAATGGCGGGGGATGTAGGATCAACAAATAAAAATATAGGCTCTTGTACCAAACTCAACCAAATTTTTTATAATAATCAGTGGGCCCCCATGAGTCTAAAAATGGAAAAACTAACCTCCCTCCCCTACATTATTATAAATAATTTTATTAAAGTGTGAGGGGCCAGATTGTATGGTAAAATCAAGTAGATGGTCACATCAGAACACGTCACATATTTTTGACTCGTATTCTATAGTACTAAACTAAACTAACTTGCGTACCAATTTTTAGATCGACTGTTTTGTTAGTATAGTTTGACAGCCTATTGAAGAAAAAATCTCAACTGTTTGTAAGCGAAAAATGGAAAAATTGAAGAAGCGTACGGTCATAAAATACTTCTATTTGAAGGCTTAACACCAATTCAAATCAAAGAACTTCAAATGGATTCAACGCGGAAAACTCTTCTCCATCTATATTTAACGGTCAAACAGTGGATTTCTGAATTTATGAAAAAGAGTCGCACGAGCACTGATAAAAGAATCAGGAAATCAAGACCCCTGATTGAGGTCCCAACTGGCGATTTTTTTTTTTTTGTAGGGTCGATGGAAACCCTCCAAACAGGCACTAGAGTTCTAGGCCCCTTGTAGTGTGGGGGTCGAACCCACTAAAAACACCTCCCTGAATGTTGCAAACTGAGCAACGCTCATCTAGCAACTTATCTTTTTCTGATTAATGTCTCGGGTGTAAGGGTGAAGTCCAATGGCTTAACCTAAAAGTTAATTTTTTTGCTTCTTCTCGTGTCGACCACATTCAATAACATTTCTTCATTAAGTCACCAAATCAGATGGCTTTAATCTTTTAAGTCTCGGAGCATGAATGGAGTTTCCTCCATCAATACTACGGATAACTAGACTGGCCATGTCGTGATTCGCTGAGCATGACTGTTGACATACGTGGCCCCCACCTCGCTGACAAGCTCCTCCTTCAAATCTCTGGCGAAATGTTCGAAAAAATACATAAAATCGTGCCTAGAAGACCGCAGCTTGAAAGTAAGTGAGATAGCTGAGACTACTGGGATGTCAACTGAACATGATCACAATATTTACATCAACATTTGTGCATGGAGAAGCTCTGTGTTAGGTGGGTGCCGCGTTTGCTAACAATTGATCAAAAGTTGCGCCGGAAGATTGATTCAACCGAGAATTTGGCACTGTATAAGCGAAATTCAGCGAATTTTTAACTGTTAATGAAACTTGGGTTAACCATTCTTCTTCGAGTGCCATACCCGAAACGGGTGTCGGCGCCTCTCCACATATACCTGTGCTGAGTGTGTTTAGTTGTTTTACACAGATATACGGGACCTACTTTTTAACGCCGGTTCCGAACGGCTAATTTGGAGAGGTCACTTGGCAATTATACTCTTGGTAGGTTGCCATTACTTTCCAAGAGGAGGCGACTGCAAATATCTATCTGCCGAGACTCGGTCTCGAACCAGCGATCTCCGAGTCAGCGACCCAACACTCTAACCACTGACCCACAGTCGCCTCAACTCCATTATACATAAATGTAATTAAAAATAATCGATTCCATCTCCGGATCTAATAGATGCCAAACTCTTGTGATTTTTACTTTATCTTATAAATTAATAATTATTTATTATAATTTATTTTTATTACTTTTTGTAAGCTCATTAAAAAAGCTTTTATAATAAATAATTACTAATTGTCTGGCTATATGTAATTTCCCCTTTCTATTCTAACAACGAGAACTTATTTTCTCCACCAACGAATCCTCAATTAAATTTATAAATCTTGGACTCGAATCATTCTAAATTTATTATTATATGTATTTTAAATATTTTCGATATGAATTCAAATTTATTTGAAATAGAAAATACTTGTATCAATGTATTTGAAATAGAAATTTATTGTACATGTGTTTAGTGCCCAGCTTTGATAGATAATAGTTTATTTAATTTGGGTGAATGAACTTTATATTTCCGAAATGCAAAACCCGACCGAAGCTCGTCATTTGAACGAGCTTGGCAAAGATAAATATTTAGAGTAGTCGAGTGGGAAATGATCCACACAGATTACATATGGTAATGTATATTTTCGTTTTCATAATTAAAAGATTAATACCTAAATATACATTTAGTAACTAAAATAAAAGAATACGACCACCTTCTATAGGTTTATAAAGATTAGTTATATAGGTTTGAAAATAAATGTAGTCCATATTTTATTTATTTATCCATATAAACCTAAAAATGTATTTAAATAAATATGAAAATGAAAAGGTCAAATATTAGATAATGGTAGATAGGTTTAAATTATGTCAGAAGGTTTCGGCCCCCCCCCCCCCCTCAGGTGTCGAACCCGAGTGCCAAGTTTGCTATCCAAGCAGTTGGTCTAACCCAGGGGTCGGCAACCTACGGCTCGCGAGCCACATGTGGCTCTTTCGATGTCAAGATGCGGCTCTCCAGTTCCATGCGCAAATATTAATAATTATATTATTTTATTTTCAAAACTCATAAAAAAATATTATACTTCTTAAAAAAAAAAAATATACTGCAAACAGGATAAGAACACTCAACAGAGAACATTGAGAATACATTATCATTTTTCGAAATAAAAGCGTTTTTTTCGAGTTATTCCTTATGAATGTAAAAATTTAGAGGTGGGCCGATTTTTTTTGCTCCCAAGTGTATAATAAAAAGTAAAGTAAGATGCCAACTAACAAATAAAAATCTAGAGGCGTGCTTGAAACTGAAAACAACAAGTTATGAGCCAGATTTAACCAAACTTTCAAAAGGCATGCAAAGCCAATGCTCCCATTGATGTAACTATCTATTATTCAATAATTATAGTTATATTATTTGATTACTAATTTTATTAATCTAGAAGAGCTAGCTAAAATACTTTAATATGTTTTGTGCGAAACATTTCTATGTTTTTATATGAATAAATATTATTTCATATTTAAAATTATTTATTTTAAATCAAAAGTCAAATTTATATACCTAATCCTAATCAAATACCATAATATTGAAACAAAAATGTTAGTGGCTCTTTAAAAACTGGGAAATTTTGTAAATTGTAATTTTTGGCTCTTTCCTCTCAAAAGGTTGCCGACCCCTCTGGTCTAACCCTAGAGACGAGGTTATTTTTCAGACATATAAATATTTGCAAAGCATAAACAACTTGTACTCCAGTTATAGATAAACTGATATGTAAAATTTCGCTTGCGACTGAAAATAATTTTCAGAATAAGACAGTTTGGTATATAATTAATTGGAAAATCTGAGTCTTTCATAATTTTTATTTTTTTTGAAAAATAGGTACAAACTAAAAGTTTGTAATGATATAGGACAGGGCAGTCCAAACTGCGTAGATATAGACAGGGCCGGATTTAAGCATAGACTACATAGGCTGCCGCCTATGTGCCCGCTCCACAAAGGGTTGCTGAAAATGTGGTTTTTGTAGGGTAATTAAAAAAAAAAATAATATTCCCCGGTAGGGCTCGCGCCACAGGTCCAGCCTAGGACCCCACAGATCCTAAATACTATCCTGGATGTAGATATAGTATTATATTTTTTGTGAAACTTACCTTGTAATTTCTTCTTCTTCTTCAAGTGGCATACTCGATTACGAGCGTAGGCGATTACAATGGAGAGAATACTCTCCATTGAAATTTTTCCTGGGGGAAATTTTTCAGAATGGTGTTTTCCCATTGGCTTCCTCTGAGGGAATCAGATTATAGCCGATCATAGGTTTCCTGTATTTGATTCGATCGCGATCACATAACACTTTTTATATCAAACACTGATATGGATTACCAAATGAATTTGAAATCTGAGATGTTATATATTCAATCTCCCAGTCCAGAGCGCTAGATCTGTTAACACGTATGTTAGGTGTTTGCCATTAATTAATCATAAGTATCCTGTATTTGGATTCGATCGCCAATCTAATGCAGATGATTTTTGTCAAATATTAAGGGAAAATAATATACGAATTTATATATTTCAGTAGTCTCATGATATGTATCTTGTTTAAAAAACGCGATCAAAAACAATTCTCGTTAATGTGTTAATTATTCTTTGATATATTAATGAGAAAATTAACTTCACTATTTATAGCCAATCAAATATTTGCAGTGCGTCGGGCTTGAACCCGCGCTAGCTTGATTAGAAGGCTTGCTCTTTGACCACTCGGCCAGCCTGACTCCATATCTTGTAATTTACATTTTTAAATAAAAAATTTTAATTTTATTAAATAAATTTCACATCGAACCTACACCATTCTCCCTGAAAGGGAAAGAACAATTAAACTAAAAATTTAAAAAAATCAAATATGTATCTACTAATCACAAGTCTTACTTAAATCAAACTAAAAGTAAAATCAAATAGTAAGTAATAAAATACAATATTCTTATTTAAAATCAACTTTTTCATCGTCATATCAGTCTTGCCTGGCAAATCAACTAACATAAAATTTTTAATATCAGATACAAACTAATAATAGTATTCTTACATTAAATCAACTTTGATATCATGCTGTTTGGCATAATTTTTACTTTCACATTTATATTCTATAGAATATAATGTGAAGTATTGCGATCGCCTGCCTGGGTCCTGACACTTTGAGAGCTTCTATCTCAGAGATGAAAAAAGTTAATTTCATTTTGTAACTTCTAGGTGGAAGGAATCGATGCCCTTAATAGTTGGAAACCGGATTTAGGACATAAAACCGGATATTGTGGTCCCCAGGGGCCAAAAATCCATTGGTCAGTGCGTATGTACGTATGTACCCCCCCTGCGTTTCGCAACCATAAGTCTCAGAGCTACGAAATTCGAAACTTAAGCTCGATATAGGCTAGAAGGAGTACAGCAAGCTTTTGGTTGAAATCGGAACACCGGAAGTTGACATTTACATGAAAGATTTTTTTTGTTGTCTCAAAACGGCATATTATCAAGTGTCGTGTATAAATTTTAATCAGATTGAAAAAAAGAAGGGTGGGGGGAGGGGGGATTTTTTTTTGATTTTTTTTGGCTTTTCGGCCTTTCTAGCCATAAGCCTAATTACGATACTAGTTATATATTTTTTAAAATTTGTCTCTACCCCCGGGGGTCAGATTTTAGCTGGATGCCTCCGAGTCGGAGGGGGAAATTAGGATTGTTATTTCAAATAAGTGAGAATGTGAAAGTCGTGTGGTAACAACACCTGTTGATTTCAATATAAATGTGTACTTTTTCAAACTTCTAGTTGAATCCAGCATCTTCCGATTGGACAGTATAAAATCATAATAATTATAATAATTTCGGGAGATTTATATTGGATTTCGGGAGCCAGGAGACTCTTTCTCTCTCTCTCTTTCAAAATTTGGAGGAGAGATTCCAGAAAGGTTAGCAACCCTAATCACTATCTAATTATTTATTTAATTTTTCTTATTTTTATTAGATTAAATATTAATTAATATTTTAAATAATTATTTAAGAATTAGGGGTGGAAGAAGGATTCCCCCGTTTACAAATCAACTAGTTAGTTAGATAAGAAACAAGATTTGTTATTTAGAAATGCATTTTGAAGAAAATTTGAGTATTTTTCGAGAGCAAGTGGTTCCCCTCCCTTCGCCCCTACTCTATTATATAAGCCAAGAGCCTCGTGTAAGGGAATCATTTGACGCGCGACCTTCTTACTGCGAACATCGTAGGAGAAATTGGTAAAGAAATTTCTTACTCGGAATTAATTGGAAATCAACCCCTATCCATTTTTAAGGGTCAAATGTATGTATCCCTTTCCCCTAAATATTAATAAACGTCTTTGGGGGAAATCTTATCGGAATTTGTTCAAATTTTATATTTTATTGTTTTTTAACGTTTTGAGCTAAAATATCTCATTTTTACTTTACCATACAGGGTATGGTCAAGTATTGTAATCGTGCATGAAAAAAGTGGTTTTTTCCTTCTTTTTTTCAAAATATCTAAAAAACGGCTGAAACTATTTTGATTAAAAAAATTGAGCGAAACCATGGCATTTCGGTCTACAAAAAAGCTCTAATAAGTGAACATCGAAAAAATTATATTTTTCGAGATAATAATTGTTTTGTCAAAATGTCTGTTAGTCAGTTAGTTAGTCTGTGCGTTACCAAATTTTTGTGGACGAGCTAGCTCAAAAACTAGTGTGAATATCGAAACCAAATTTCACACGTAGTTTTGGTCCATTGAGATTAAGAGCTGATTAGATTTTGGTGCATATCGACCCAAAATTAAGGGGGGGTGGAGGGGGGGGTTAAAAAAATAAAAATCTAGGCCATTTGAGCAAACTCAACCAAATTTTGTATACATAATCAGTGGGTCCCAAGAAGTCTAAAAATGCAAAAACTAACCGCCCGAAATGGGGGGGGGCGGAGGGTCAAAAAATGAAAATCTTTGCCATTTACCAAACTCAACCAAATTTTGTATACATAATCAGTGGGTCCCAGGAGTCTAAAAATGCAAAAACTAACCCCCCCTCCCCTACATGATTATAAATAATTTTATTAAATATTAAATATAAGTGAGGGGCCAGGTTGTATGGTAAAGTCAAGTGGATGGCCACATCAGAACACGTCAGCTTATTTCATTAAAAATCATTAAGGCCATTTTGAGAAACCTTAGTGGAATTTGTTCAAATTTTGTAATTTGTCTTTTTACAACGTTTTGAGTTTAAATAAATCACTTTTACCATATTTAACGCTATTTTCGAAAATATTTTTTGGAATTTGTTCAAATTTTGTAATTTGCCTTTTTTATAACTTTTTGAGCTAAAATAACTAATTTTTCATTAAAAATCATTAAGGGCTTTTTGGCAAACCTTATCCGAATTTGATCAAATTTTATCATTACGTTTTGAGTTTAAATAAATCACCTTTACCACCATTAACACCATTTAGAAAATCTTATCGGAATTTGTTCAAATTTTGTAATTTACCTTTTTACTTTATTTTATAACGTTTTAAGCTAAACTAACTCCCTTTTTCATTAAAAATCAATAAGGGCTTTTTGGCAAACCTTACCCGAATTTGTTCAAAATTTGTAATTTGTCTTTTTACAACGTTTTGAGTCTAAATAAATCACTTTAACCACCATTAACACCATTTGGAAAAATTATCGGAATTTGTTCAAATTTTATATTTTGATGTTTTATAACGCTTTGAGCTAAAATAACTCACTTTTTCATTAAGAATCATTAAGGCCTTTTTACCAAACCTTATCAGAATTTGATCAAATTTTATTATTTGTTTTCTTACTTTTTTAATTTAAATATATCACTTTTACCACTATTAACCCCATTTGGAAAATTATTATCGGAATTTGTTCAAATTTTATATTTTACTGTTTTATAACGTTTTGAACTAAAATAAGTAACTTTTTCATTAAAAACCATTAACAGTATTTTGGTAAACCTTATTAGAATTTAATCAAATTTTACAATGTTTCGAGCTAAAATAACTCTTTCAAAATCATTAACGATTTTTCGAGAAATCTTATAGGAATTTGTTCAAATTATATAATTTACAAGTTTTCAGCTAAAACAACTGATTTTTTCATTAAAAATCATAAACGCCATTTAGGCAAACCTTATGGGAATTGGTTCAAATTTTATAATTTGCTTTTTTGCAACATTTTTAATTTAACTTAATTGATAATTTAAACAATTTAATTTTCTACAACTAAGAAACTTTTTCAATAAAAATCATTAACATATGCTATATCTCTCAATCTAAGTCAATTTTTCTTTAAAAAAGATTTTCCAATTGTCGTACCGTGTGCTTTCCCTAGTAGCACAATGTTTCAAACTATATAGTAACTATATAGTGCCTATATAGATTTCGAGAATCTATATAGCCCCTATATAGTTACTATATAGTTTGAAACATTGTGCTACTAGGTTAGAATTGATTTTACTAGTGAGCAAAAAAGTCAACACATTGTATTTATACCTAAACTTCACTTTTATGCCTAGTTTAAACTTTCCTCGTTGAACCATCTTTTGACAAAAAATTACTAAACCAAGTTTTCACTTTTTATTCAATATTTTTTACGTTAGATTAATGATGAAATGTTTTCCCGTGTATAATGAATTCATGTTGAGGTCTCTTCTGCGGTCAGCCGGTTTTCTTTCATTTTCAACAGATTTTCCTTAAACAATTATACTTGTCAAGTATAAAATAATTTAAGATATTAATTCAAAATCGAATTCCACTTATTTATAGTCGTAATCGATGGGGCTCATCAAGGATAGCCCTCGTTTTTTTTTTTTTAATAGATTCTACTGTATCTAAACAGATATCCGCATATATATTCGAAAAAATTATCACCCTAATATCATGTCCTTGTATTTATTGAATTGGGTTTGTAGTTTTTATTTTTTGCTGACTTTAAAAACATTTTTTAACTAAGCACTAATCCATCTAAAGGATCGTTTAGTGTCAAACGCGCAAATTTCGAACCCTTAACCCCTTTTGCTACCCAATTAGACAAGAATCGAACCTACCGATTCTCCATCTCGTTTATCCTTATGATCTCCAGAAAGTGGAACCCGTTTCCTGTAAGTTAAAACCATCAGATATGCAAGACCTGCATCCACAGGTAACTTCATCTCTGACCCAATCGCTAACATTTATTATTCACCCTCTTTTCATACAGGGATCTCTAGGAGTTGCACCTTTCTGGTGTAACTCGATCTAGCATTAATATCATTCAAAATAAATAAATAACTCTGGGGGCCAAGTTGTTCGAAGAATTAGAAAATTTTTACTTTTTTTTTTGAAAAGTTTTAACACTATTCGTTTTATAAATATTTGAAATAAATCACATTATGCAGTGGATAATATGTACTGTTAAATAAATTTAATAAAACACTAACAAATATACACAAATAGTCAACGTTTCGATAAGTTTCATTTGTGATTTTTACTTGGTACGCCTGGGAGGCAGGCGAAGCTTAGGTACCTATTGATTCACTCATTAATTATTCCTTTTTTTCCCTCCACGCTTTATGTTTAAAAATGTCTGAAAGGGTGGAGAAAAATCATTTTCAAACATGATAATTTTTGTGTCGTGTGTTTCTGTATGTGTGATACACACGATAACTTAAAATGAAAAGTCGTAGAAAGTTAGTCCTAGTGTTAAATGATTGTATATTCAATGCAGAGAAGTGATTGAATTTTGGGTTTTCTTGCTTTAGAACTTTCGGTTAAAAAATATAGAAAACTTAATTTTTTGAATTATTTTATTGAGATTTTAATACGATATTTCTATAATATAGGCATAAGTAAATGAACAATTAGTTTATTATTAATTACTTATAAGCGCGTTTCTAGCTTAAAAAAGTGTTTGTTAATGATTATTTAATTAATAATAATTAATGTTACCCCCCCCCCCCACCTTTAAAACCCCTCCCCCTCCGGAAGGGTGGGGGCCCCTAAAAACAAAACCAAAGCCCAATGGAAAAACAAAAAAACCCCACCCCCCCGAGAGCCGGGGCCACGATGTGGGCGATTCTTATATTAGAATATAATCGAGGAAATTAGTAAAAAGGCCGCAGATAGAATGAATTTTTCTTCCTTTCGAACTAAGGCATTGCAAGGAAGCCAAATACAAGTCCAGACCTGTTTCAGACTAGTAGAGATTAATTTCTCAATTTTTATTATTCTTGGAACGGCCTTTTGACTCTAGGTCGGAAAATATTAAATCGAATTGAATATCAGATTTAGATACATCGTATCATTTAAAATTATTAATTCACCTAAACCGCAAACAGTGTATACCGAGTCTTGAAAAAGTTTCACTTTTTCCTCCAATTTAATTTATATTCCTTCTCACGAAGGAAATCTATGGACTCTTTTTTACTGCAATATTGTTAGAATGATACCTATACATAATTTTTTTTAAGCAAAAATTTTTGTTCGATATACAGATATAGTCCAGTCAAATTGTGATTTTATCAGGAAAGTTTTGTAGTAGTTCTGATTTGTTGCATATATATGTTTTTTGGGACGCTGAATCCAAATTGTAAAAAATGCAAAAAATGGTGAAAATTTCCATTTTTGGCGGTTTTTTTGCTTATAACTCAAAACTATCAACTTTTCGTAAATAACATTTCTATTTGCAAAATAAAAGTTCATAAAATTTCCTACAAATTTCATTGCTTAGGTTTTTTTTTCTCCGCCTAACCGTTCGGACTCAAGCGCAAACTCCAAGTTTTCGACCTCGGCAGCCCCCCCCCCCGGATCACCCAAAAACTCGCACTTTTTTCGATATATTCCCATTTTGACCATGAAGGAGCACGTTTTCGACAAAGACCACTCTATACATTTTTAAACTAGATTAAATTTGCTACAATTCAAACAAAGTTTCACCTTAATTGGATAAATGGTAATCCGTGCCGCAATGAGGTTGAAGTTTTGAAAAACTGCAATTTTTTGCAAAAAACCGCAATTTTTCCTTCATAAAATGAAAACCACTCATCCTAGCAACTTGATTCCTATCTCATTCTCTAGGAAATTTTATTGACTTGAACGTTTACTTGTACCACTTTTTTTTGTTAAAACTCTTAGATTTATAGATATCCAGCATTTTCCATACTTTTACAATGTTGCGTCACGAAATTTTGATGGGAGACCTCAGATTTGGATTCAGCGCCCAAAAAACATTTATATGCAAAAAATCAGAACTACCCCAAAACTTTCCCCATAGGGGCCCATTTGAGCACAATTTGACTGGACTAAAAAACTGCTTTAAGAATGAAAATTCAAGGTTCTTGAAAAAAGTACGTTATATGGTATAGAAAGAGATTTTCTATATATGGAAGTTCGACAATATAATTCGAAAATATTACAAAATGGTATTCTTTTTTCAAGATTCTAAGTTTACATTTCATATAATTTATCGTTTTTGATTACATGGGATAATAAACGCACATATATATTTTCCTATTATCCTGAGATTACATTGTTTTACAGCGCAATGTCCTGAATTATTATTATCCCTTATAGTTTGAAATTGTCACGTAAAATTATTTTATTAAAAACCGCAAATATCAATATTTGCATTTAAAGGAAGAAACATGTAATAAATTAATGAGAAAAATAATCACAAGGTACAAGTTCAGCAAGCTGCTTGTCTGATTATTGAATTCTCTTAGCATTTTCATTTATTTATTTATTTCTTATTTGGTTAGAAATGTCTGGAGAAACGATCGATGAATTAAATCAATTTCAAGCATGCTATTTTTTCATAAAGAGAAATCAGTTCGGTTGTTTGATGTATAATAGGTTTTTAACTTCAAATTCAGGATATTTCAAACCAAATTCAGGATTTTAAAAATTAAAATAAAACTTTTTTCAAATCAAATTCAGAATTTGTATAAAACCATGCATATGGTATTTTATATAATATATCTGGGGGCACGGCAGTGCCCCAGCCAAGTTCGATTCGAGCGGGGATGTGTGCACTGCCAGACTACCCTTTACAGGAAACAACTCAGGCCATTTTGACGCCTCTGTAACTTCGTAATGGAAACCTCTACATGGCTGAAATTTTTTTCCAGAATACTGGTCCATAAGCTTAACTAAATTACAAAATTTCATATTTCTACTGTTTATACCATCCAAGTTACAAGAAGCCAAAGATAGGCTTTTTCGTCACTCACTCACTCACTGACTCACTCACTCATCAAAATTCTAGAGTACTTCCGCTAACCCTAGAATGCTGAAATTTGGCAGGCAGGTAGAGTTTGGGGTACAATTAATGGGAAAAATCCAAAAATCGAAACTTTCCCTTCTTCAGGACCTAAAATGAAGGGGTGAAATTTATAGACTTAATTAACATATACTAAAAATTCAATGAACCTAGAATGCTGAAATTTGGCATACTGGTATAGCTTGACACATTAATAAAGGAGGAAATTGAAAAATCGAAACTTTTCCTTCTTCAAGGCCCGAAATGAAGGGGTGAAAGTTATAGGCTTAATTAACATAAACTAAAAATTCAATGAACCTAGAATGCTGAAATTTGGCATACTGGTAAAGCTTGACACATTAATAAAGGACGAAATTGAAAAATCGAAACTTTTCCTTCTTCAGGGCCCGAAATGAAGGGGTGAAAGTTATAGGATAAATTAACATAAAGTAAAAATTCAATGAGCCTAGAATGCTGAAATTTGGCATACTGGTAAAGCTTGAGACATTAATAAAGGAGAAATCGAAAAATCGAAACTTTCCCTTCTTCAGGGTATTAAAACATATTTATTGTCATAATCCCATCTGTGGTTATTGATCAAATTTTTAATATCAATCAAAAAGACATAATATTAATAATAAAAAGACTCACGTTGAGGAGAAACCTTATAGAAACTATAACAATATAACAATTAAATTATATATATGTATATCAGTGGCGGTTGGTGACTTTTCAACCAGGGGATGCTGTCCAAAAAAGTACCCTTCATTTTTTGAAATTTTATTTTAATCTTCGCTTTTTTTTGCAAATTTCATCGAATACGGCATCATTTTCGTTATTTTTCAAATTTAACATTAGATTTTTAAAAATATATTTTGGGACCTTCGCCCCAAACGGATACTGCTTTGTGTGAGTGAGGGTAGGAGTCAGAAATTAAATCTTGTGACTTAAACTCCACAGTCCCTGAGATGGAAATCGACCATCTTCCACAATGAATCAGCCTGTCCTATAAGAAAATCTTAAATTTCTCCTAATTCTATTGCTATAAGCAAGCTATGACTTGTCTATACACTCTTAGTTATTTCCGATCTTATATATTGAGAGTTCTTAGAAATGGATTAGTCCAAAAATTCTCGAATCATCTTTATTTATTCCTTTTTTGTATTATTTCTATTTTAATAGTTCCTCAGCGAGAACAATTTTTATTCGACTAAAACTCGTCTGAACTTGTCTTTGACATGCTTGAACTGGAAGATATACCATGCAGGCAGGGACTTCAAACCTTCTATCAGCACCCTTTTCGGAAAAATCATTCATTTTAATTGCCCCTTGAAACTATGCAACAATTTTATTTCATTTCGAGAACCAATATACTTTTCAAAACAAAAAAATGTTTTTTATAGAAATATTTGAAATAACGGATAATAATTTGAAAATTTAAAGATCCTCCTGAAATTTTGAAGTCGACCTTATATATATTTATGAAAATACTCTAAATGTTTGAAATTTTAGGGATGCGCCGCATCCACAGCATCCATGGACCGCACGCCACTGATATATATACATTTTTATATTGTTATGTATATTATGTATATGTTTATTTGCATCAAGCAGAGGACAACCTCATTGATTTCTCTTTATGAATCAACAACTCTACTAAATAAACTGCAACGGATCATTGCTAAACTTTATCCAAATTCATTTGAAATATTAATATGTTTTGCTGGCTTGGTGTGTATTGGATATATTAATTATTTATCCTTTAACAATAAAAAAAAATAATATGTTTATTCCTTTATTATTAATCAGATATCACTTGCAATTTGCAGTTCATGTTGACTTTAATTCAAAAATAATGTTCGATTCTCATTTAATAGTCGAGGAATAACCATTCTACATTGGATTTTTGACGTTTCGGTTATTATTAGTAACCATTGCTGAAGACATGGAGGAATCGACTTAAAATCAAAAATAGCCATCGATTCTCATATAATACTCGAGGAATAACAATTTTACATTAGATTTTTGACGCTTCGAATATTATTGGAACCATTGCTGAAGACATGTTTCGCATTGGATAAAGTAAACATATTTTCAATTAAAAACCGTTCTAAAAATTTGCAAAAAGCGGATCGAGTATTGAAAAAGAAGCCACTTTTTCATCTAAACATCGTATTACGCATCTTATTCAGCTTTGTAGTATAGAATAATGCAAGTAAAAATAATTAGAATAAAAGATTTCTTAATAGTATTTGCTTTCTATTGTGATTTTATAGGTAAATATCGATTTGACGTTATTTTGGTTTCAGCATTGTGCAATTAATCATTGATTATATTCCCTTTAAAAACATGATGTATCACTTTACTATTATCCCATTCTGTTTTTACTACGTGATTGAGAGAGAGAAAAAACCACAGTCGCCTTTTAACCCGGACATATACCAGTATTATGTCTATTTGAAATAATTGAACCTCTCGCTGTGTTTATTTTTACTTTCCACGATTCCGTAACATATACAACCTCTTCAATTTCATAAAGAGAAATCTATAAGGTTGTCCTCTGCTTGATGAAAATAAACATAGGGGTATATATTAGTATACCAAATATATATATATATATATACGATATATAAACTTATATATATTTAATTTATTTGTTTGAGACTATATAGTTTCGATTTCGATAGCTTGACCTTCATCATAAATTTTGCTCTATATCAGAATACTTTTTTTCACTTTTATGGGAAAATGGGTGAGAGAGTATTTTTTTTATACATTACTTATTATATCTTATATCTACATTGGTTAAATCACGCCAAATTTTGGTTGAACTCGTTTCAAGCAAAGTTATCAAAGAAAACACATGCAACAAAATTCCTGTCTGTCTGTATGTATGTCTGTCCACACTATTTTGTGCCAATTGGCATAAAAACTGCTGAAGATTTTTTATGAAATTTTGTATTTGATCAAATTTGAAATCTGAATATTTTGATATTTTGACCCCAAAAGGGGTTTGAGGGGTCAATAATGGAAATGATAAAATAACACCTATACTATTAGCTCTACGGCAAATTGTGTCAGAAGCAAAGTTGTAGAGAATGTGATATCTGAAATTTTTGTTTAAAAAAATTCCCCAAAAACTCACCCAATAGGGGGAGGGGGGGTCAAAAAAATGTAAATTCTAGCGCTTTGAACCAAACTTAACCAAAATTTGTATACAAAATCTGTAGGCCCCCAGAAGACTAGAAATGAAAAAAATGGGGGGAGGGGGTGTCAAAAAATAGAAATTACATTCACAGCCGACGGGCTAAGTCCCCTGGGTAGCAAAAGGTCTGCGGAAGCCCCCTGGCTAGCAAGATGCCCGTCGGAGGTATGATCAAATAAATAATTCGTTGAAGTTCTCACTGTATTTTTCGATTAATGAGGTATTGTGTACCATTAATTTTTACTTTTTATTATAATAAATAAGTATCATAGGCGCTGGAACCGTCATAAATGGAATATTTTTTATGAAATTTAAATATTAATTTAATTCAAATTATTTTAAATTTTATTCAATATGTTTCACCTCGAATTAGGTCATACTCCCTGAACAAAAGTAGCAATGAGTATATAAAAATGTAATAAGTAGGTATTTAAAAATTGTCAAAATAAATCCATTATGATTCAGAAAAAAAAAACTTTTATTTTTATACCAAGAACTTTAAATGTGGCTCTCAATATTTTCAGATCGTTAACTAGAACCCCTGCTGCAACAAGTCCGGTCACCCATGATATTATAAGGAAAGCCATTTAAATGTAAACGAGAACAAAAAAAATTGAGTTTTAATTGAACATCGAAATACATACACATCACAGAGATACAGAAACAAAGTTTGTTTTATATAACTGTTGAAAACAATATTAATAATTAAATTAGAAACGATGAGATTTATTTTCAACGAAACTTTGTCATTTAATATCTGTTTAAGCTCCAGTGGAGCGTATGAAGTCAAAATAATTCCAAAAAACACTTAAAATATCGAAACGAGATTTTTATAGTCGTTATCAATGTAAAATTAATTTAAATAGATATGTTCTAAAGAAATAACAAGAGGTTGCCATCTACTAGATCCGAGCTTGAATTGATAATTTGAATTATATGTCAGACAAAATGACGTCGGACAAAATGAAAATACGACATAATAGATAGAATAGAAAGGAAGAGATTAATATGGTACGGACACCTCAAAAGAATTCCGGAAGATAGGTGGCCTCATAAAATATGGACCTGGATGCCCACCGGAAAGACGGAGGAGAAGAGGAAGACCGAGACGAACGTGGAAGCAGGGAGTAGATGAGGCAATGACCAGTAGGCAACTACAAGAGCAAGACATTCTGGATAGAGAGAATTGGCGTGTTGGATGCGGAAAACGGCGCATGCTGTAGAACAAACCGCTTTATTATATATATTAGAATTATATGTCAGAAGGGTTGCGTTTAACCCCTGGGGAATCGAACCTAGCGAACCTAGCTCAATTGGCTACCTTAGAGATAAACCACTCGGATATAATAATATTATATGTATCCTGCTAAATATTTCACTAAAAGATTTAATCTTCATTTGTAAAATTTTGCGGTCTAGTGATTTCTAATTTTAATAACATAACTATATAATTTGTAGGTGTTTACATCACCGGAAACTTTGTTTCTATATCTCTGCTGTGTATTTCATGTATGTTCAATTACAAAAAAGTCAATGTTCTCGTTTACAATTTACGTGACTTTTTCCATATTTATATGTTAACGTTAGATGAACGCGAAAGTTAAAACTTTTTATCCGGTCACTGCCCTATTTTGGTGCAATTGGGCTTTATAGTAAATTTATAAGAACCATACTATTAGGAAAATAGTTGAATACGCGCCTGAACTAAAGGAGTTGAATATATCATAAAATTTGATATATGACCTAGCTGGGGACCCATCGCTTAAATGGAAAAGGCATCTTGCGGGCTTAACGCAGAGGATGCTGGATCGTACCCGGCTGGGTCCTATCTTTTTTCAACTCTTGGTTCAGTATCAAAACGAATCAGGTCCCAATTGCACCAAAATAGGGCAGTGACCTGATAAAAAGTTTTAACTTTCGCGTTCATCTAACGTTAACATTAAACATTCCAAATAAAATTTATTATTGAATATTCGAACAAAATTCATCTGTTTCGATTCCCCAAAGAATCAGACAGATGGGCTTTATAGTAAATTTATAAGAACCATACTATTAGGAAAATAGTTGAATACGCGCCTGAACTAAAGAGTTGAATATATATAAAATTTGATTATATGACCTAGTTGGGGATCCATCGCTTAAATGGAAAAGGCATTTGCGGGCTTAACGCAGAGGATGCCGGATCATACCCGGCTGGGTCCTATCTTTTTTCAACTCTTGGTTCAGTATCAAAACGAATCAGGTCCCAATTGCACCAAAATAGGGCAGTGACCTGATAAAAAGTTTTAACTTTCGCGTTCATCTAACGTTAACATATATATATATATATATATATATATATATATACGCGATAGATGAACGCGAAAGTTAAAACTTTTATCCCGGTCACTGCCCTATTTTGGTGCAATTGGGACCAGATTCGTTTTGATACTGAACCAAGAGTTGAAAAAAGATAAGGACCCAGTCGGGTATGATCCGACATCTTCTGCGTTAAGCCCGCAGATGCCTTTTCCATTTAAGCGATGGGTCCTTATCTTTTTTCAACTCTTGGTTCAGTATCAAAACGAGTCTGGTCCCAATTGCACCAAAATAGGGCAGTGACCGGATAAAAGTTTTAACTTTCGCGTTCATCTAACGTTAACATATAAACATTCTAAATAAAATTTATTATTGAATATCTGAACAAAATTCATCTGTTTCGATTCCCCAAAGAATCAGACAGATGGGCATTGTAGTAAATATATATATATAGTACTCTGGAACACCGAGCGATGCTCGGTAATTTTTTGATTCAGTTAAAAAGCAATATATTAATATTATTTTTAATTTTAAATTCAGGTAAAAAGGTCGATTTTTAATCGCAGCCAAAATAAAATAAAATTAAAATAAAACTTTATTTATATTTTTACCAACGTTTACATCCGCTATGACCATCATCAAGATGTATCACTGGCCAGAAAATTTTGAATGTAATTGAAATTTAAAATATAATATTAATATAAACCGAGGATCTTTCGTTGACGCTTTTAAATCCTTCGAATTGTCGGATTTTTAAGAGAGATGAAAAATAAATTATTTTATAGAAAAAATTCTTTAATTAATTAAATTGGCAAATTCTAATATATAATAATATTTGTTATAACCTATTTGTGGAATTTAGAATTGAAAAATCAATTAATTATTAAAAGGAAATTGGCCACAAGATTTTGGCTAAAATAAGTAAGTACTGGAAGTTGATGTTTACGTACGTAAGAATGTACCCCCCCCTGCGTTTCGCAACCATAAATCTCAGAGCTACGAAATTCGAAACTTAAGCTCGATATAGGCTAGAAGGAGTACAGCAAGTTTTTGCTTGAAATCGGAACACCGGAAGTTGACATTTACATGAAAGATTTTTCGTTTTTTTTTTTTGATTTTCTCAAAAACCGCACTAACGATTTTTTTTTAAATTGGTGTACTTATCAAGTGTCATGAGTTATTAAGCTATTTAGAGGCAAAAAGTTACCGAGCATCGCTCGGTGCTCCAGGCACTAATTATAAAGTAAAAACAATTTTAAAAATTTAAAATGTAAAATTCTAGGTAGGGTTTCACAAAAATAAAAGACAAGATGCTTGTTGTCTTTTATTTTTCGGAACCTACCCAGAATTTATTTTTAAATTTATAAAAAAAAAATTTTAATTTTCTTTACTTAATTTAAATATGTTTCACCAAGAACCGACACCATTCTCTCTCCAACAAAAATATAATATATATGTTTATTTGCATCAAGCAGAGGACATCTTCATTGAAGTCTCTTTTGCTGAGAAAAAAAAATTGACATATCCTCAAAATTTGTGAACAACGTCCCGAATTTTTTAATGTTTTCTCCAATTCGGTTTAATTTTTGAAACAATCCTCTTTGATTAATTTTCATAAAAATAATATCTTTAATATTTTTTTTAAAGTTCAACATAAATCTTAAATCTAATATTCAAAATTAGAGAAATATAAAAAATAAACATTTTCAGTTTTCCAAGGTAATACATACCTAATATAATTATTTTTCTTATATAAAATTGAACATTTTTAATATAGATATTTTGAACAATAATTTCAAGGCTAAAATAATAAGAAAATGAATAATAGACGAATATACAAGGAGATTTTCTGTTAAATGATTCGTCCTACATGTGTGTATGAATAATAAATAAATAATTAAAACATGAGCTATGTCCTTAGCGAAAGAATAACACGAGTCATTAAATTCACTTAATTTTAACGATTACTATACATATACGTATATGATCAAAGCCGAAAAATCTTGACATTCTAAAGGACAGATTTTTAAGAAAGAGGAATTTCTTTTTTTTTTTTTTTTTTACGACGTTTTCAAAAATCGGGACAGTAAATAGCACATTTTTAAGATTTTGTAAAAACAATTATTAAAGACGGAATCATGGTTAAAATTTTAAGACCTCACGATTTCTCAGGTTAGAAATTTGAAATTTTGTATATAGGTTTATTTTAAAACTTAATTGCTTGCTAAGAATGGTTAAAAAAATTCAAATTGTAAAGGGATATATTCTAAACTGACCACCAGTGAAAAAGCATCAAATTTTCAATATACATACGGTATTGACTCCATGAAAAACAATATTTATAATTAAAAAAGACTGATGATGAAGACCAAGTCTTCGAAACTATAGTCTCAAACAAATAATAATATATATATACAGATTTATCATCTCGATATAAATGTGTGTATGTTTATTTGAATCAAGCAGAGAACAATTGAGGACATATGTTCTTATAAATTTACTACAATGCCCATCTGTCTATTCTTTGGGGAATCGAAACAGATGAATTTTGTTCAGATATTCAATAATAAATTTTATTTAGAATGTTTATATGTTAACGTTAGATGAACGCGAAAGTTAAAACTTTTTATCCGGTCACTGCCCTATTTTGGTGCAATTGGGACCAGACTCGTTTTGATACTGAACCAAGAGTTGAAAAAAAGATACAGGACCCAGCCGGGTATGATCCGACATCTTCTGCGTTAAGCCCGCAAATGCCTTTTCCATTTAAGCGATGGATCCCCTGACCAGATCCTATAATCAAATTTTATATATATTCAACTCTTTAGCTCAGGCGCGCTTTCTCCTATTTTCCTAATAGTATGGTTCTTATAAATTTACTACAATGCCCATCTGTCTGATTCTTTGGGGAATCGAAACAGATGAATTTTGTTCAGATATTCAATAATAAATTTTATTTAGAATGTTTATATGTTAACGTTAGATGAACGCGAAAGTTAAAACTTTTATCCGGTCACTGCCCTATTTTGGTGCAATTGGGACCAGACTCGTTTTGATACTGAACCAAGAGTTGAAAAAAAGATACAGGACCCAGCCGGGTATGATCCGACAGAATCAGACAGATGGGCATTGTAGTAAATTTATAAGAACCATTAACTATTATAGATCAAGAGCCCACGACGGCCAGACCTTCGTTATTTTATAAAAGCTGAAAGTTTTTCTGTGCATGTCCCCTATACAGGTAAGAACGACCAGCGACTATAGAGTTTGGGTTGTGGTTACTTTGGCAGGTAACAGGTAATAAAGGTGTATAAAATAGTACTTTAAATTCGTTAAAGTATAAAGCTCAATTTTTTTATATTTTCTTCGGGATAACTTTAGAAATCTCGTCATCCATTGCCGGACACTTATGACAGTTGCTACCCCCTGCCAGACACCCCTAAACTTTAATAAATTATAATTATACTTTCGTTATAATATAAAAGATAAATTTTATATATGTTACTTGGCGACCTATAAAAAAATGTTACCTCAATAGGCGGACAGTTTTAATGGTTTTTACATAGATTTTTGACATTTCGGTTATTATTGATAACCATTGGTGAAGACATGGAGGAATCGACTTAAAATCAAAAATAACCATCGATTCTTATCTAATACTAGAGGAATAACCTTATTGCATTCCATTTTTGTTGTTTTGACTATTAATGGCAACCTCTACTGAAAACGTGGAAGAATCGACTTAAAATCAAAAAGACTAAATTTTTTATGGCAAACCACTCAAGCTTGAAAAGGAGGAGTTTCTTAAAGTTTAGGGGTGTCCGACAATGGATGACGAGATTACTAAAGTTATCCCGAAGAAAATATAAAAAGATTGAGCTTTATACTTTAACGAATTTAAAGTACTATTTTATACACCTTTTATTACCTGTTACCTGCCAAAGTAACCACAACCCAAACTCTATAGTCACTGGTCGTTCTTACCTGTATAGGGGACATGCACAGAAAACTTTCATCTTTTAGAAAATAAACGAAGGTCCGGTTTGTTCTACAGCATGCGCCGTTTTCCGCATCCAACACGCCAATTCTCTCTATCCAGAATGTCTTGCTCTTGTAGTTGCCTACTGGTCATTGCCTCATCTACTCCCTGCTTCCACGTTCGTCTCGGTCTTCCTCTTCTCCTCCGTCTTTCCGTGGGCATCCAGGTCCATTTTTTATGAGGCCACCTATCTTCCGGCATTCTTTTGAGGTGTCCGTACCATATTAATCTCTTCCTTTCTATTCTATCTATTATGTCGTTTTCCATTTTCATTTTGTCCCTTATAGTTGTATTTGGGATATGCTCCAATCTCGACACTCTGCAACTCCTTCTCATCGCATCCATTTCGAGCGCTTGTAATTTTTTTTCGTTTTTCTTATTCATGTCCCATGTTTCTGAATTGTATAGGGCTATGCCTTCCACTATGGACCGATATATATTTTTTTTGTGTCCTGTTGGATCCCTTTGCTCCACCAGACCCCATTCAGTTGCCCAATAGCTCTTCGACCTTGACAGATTTTATTTTTAATATCCCTCTCACAGTTTGGCTCCTCGCTAAAGACAGATACCGGGTGAGAAATATCTTAAATTCCTTACAGTTTTTGGGGTATCACTTTACCATTGATATCCAGATTTTCAAAGTTTTTCCCGACTTTGCAGCTATTGTTCTAATTACATTAAACCTCACCAAAAAATTTATAATTATTCAAGTCCTCATGTATAATATTTTTTTTCCAAAAATATGTAAATTGGATTTAAATACTTGTAGTTTATGGTTCAAGGATTTTAGTATTTAAAATGCAATAATAGGAGTTGGTAAGCTGACGTGTTCTGATGTGGCCATCCACTTGACTTTACCATACAACCTGGCCCCTCACTTATATTTAATATTTAATAAAATTATTTATAATCATGTAGGGGAGGGGGGTTAGTTTTTGCATTTTTAGACTTCTGGGGGCCCACTGATTATGTATACAAAATTTGGTTGAGTTTGGTACAAGGGCCTAGATTTTCATTTTTTGACCCCCCCCCCCCCCCATTTTGGGCGGTTAGTTTTTGCATTTTTAGACTTCTGGGGTCCCACTGATTATGTATACAAAATTTGGTTGAGTTTGCTCAAATGGCCTAGATTTTTAATTTTTAACCCCCCTCCACCCCCCTTAATTTTGGGTCGATATGCACCAAAATCTAATCAGCTCTTAATCTCAATGGACCAAAACTACGTGTGAAATTTGGTTTCGATATTCACACTAGTTTTTGAGCTAGCTCGTCCACAAAAATTTGGTAACGCACAGACTAACAACAGACTAACAGACATTTTGACAAAACAATTATTATCTCGAAAAATATAATTTTTTCGATGTTCACTTATTAGAGCTTTTTTGTAGACCGAAATGCCATGGTTTCGCTCAATTTTTTTAATCAAAATAGTTTCAGCCGTTTTTGAGATATTTCGAAAAAAAGAAGGAAAAAAAACACTTTTTCATGCACGATTACAATACTTGACCATACCCTGTATGGTAAAGACCAGTTATATTTTTATTTTTAATTTGTCTCTACCCCCGAAGTCAGATTTTAGCTGGATGCCTCGAGTCGGATTCGAACCCGGTCCCTAGTTTAGCTCGCTGTCACGCTACCGACTAGCCTATCTGACCCCCCAATAATGGAGATTTATCAATATAAATAAAAAATTAAAAGTTAGTTGAAGACTCAATTTTTTGACTATTAGCTGACCCTACCCATTAGTAAGATTACTGTTCTAATATATTGATAAACCTAATTATTTCCTTGTTGAAGTTATGGAAAATTTAAATCAATTAACAAACTCTTGTAAAGAATTCAAGATATCTAGTTCTAAATCCTGCTGTTTAGAATATTATTGGTTTGCCCAATTTGACATGCACACAAACAAAAAAATTTGATCAGTTCAAAAATTAATCTTAATTATTAAAATTTCCCGTCTCTAAATCTTAACATACAGACAAAGCATACAATTTGATCAGAAGCCTTTTCCAGTGCAGGATTTCACGTATAAGCTACACAAGCCCCCTTTCTGGGGCCCCGCGCAAATATTGCCGCTTGAGCAATTCGCATATATACTTAAATATAAACTGCAACATTAAAATCTCCCAATGCTCGCATGTCAGGATGTCCCATCAACTGAACACCCTTCTTTTTGCACTCCTTTTCGAAGAACAAACCCCTTGTGCCTAGTGATGCCATTGACCATAACCATATTTATCGGTATTACCGGTAATTATGGCTACCGAAGTCTAGTGATAAAATTCTGACAGCAAAATTCCAGTAATATCCGGTAATTTTTTAATATTGAACCATTGAATATCGGTTGATAACAGTAACCAAAATGGAGCGTTAAAGATTTATAGTCAAAAGATTAAATATTATAAATATCGGCTATATCGACGTGCCCTCATAAGTAGGTCGACCGAGTCGCATGCGGCTCCTCTCAGTCAATCTCGCGGCAGGCTCTTCAAGATAGGTACCTCTTGAATCAAAATACGGGGTAGAAGTGTTTAAAAAGTACGGGTGGGGCATAAAGATCTACCACATTTTGAAGAGGTATAAAAAAATGAAAAAATTTAACTAGAATATATTTTTGAAAAGAACATAAAATAATTTTTTTTTTAATGTGTTTTAAACATTATATCAGACAAAAAAAGGGGGGAGGGGGTCAAAAATGAAAATTCTAGCCCTTTCGACCAAACTCAACCAAATTTTGTATACATATTCTGTGGACCCCCAGAAGGCTAGAAATGCAAAAACTAACCACCCAAAATGGGGGGAGGGTCAAAAATGAAAATTCTAGCCCTTTCGACCAAACTATGTATCCAAGTTTTGGTTAGTTTGTGCATTCCTAGCCTTCTAAGGGTCCACAGAATATGTATATGTTGCAGTAAAAACCCGTTTTTTTTAGTAAAAACGCGTTTCGCTGAATACCTTTATGGCAACTAGAGTTTACTGATGTTGGTTGAGTTTGGTTCAAAGGTCTAGAATCTTCATTTTTGACCTTCCGCCTCATTTCGTGTGTTTATTTTCAAAAAATTTTTAAACGAAAATGTCAAAAATTACATCCTCTACAACTTTTCTTCTAATTTTTGACATTTCCTTAAAAAAAATAGAATCTAGACCTTTGAACCAACCTCAACCAACATCAGTAAACTCTAGTTGCCATAAAGGTATTCAGCGAAACGCGTTTTTACTATTAGAATCTTCATTTTTGACCCCCCCCCCTCCCATTTTGGGTGGTTAGTTTTTGCATTTCTAGCCTTCTTGGGGCCCACAGAATATGTATACAAAATTTGGTTGAGTTTGGTCGAAAGGGCTAGAATTTTCATTTTTGACCCCCCCCCCCTTTTTTTGTCTGATAATGTTTAAAACACATTAAAAAAAAATATTTTATATTCTTTTCAAAAATATATTCAGTTTTTTTCTAGTTAAATTTTTTCATTTTTTTATACCTCTTCAAAATGTGGTAGATCTTTATGCCCCACCCTGTATAATTATCTACATAACTCCTAGACTCTTTGATTGATCTGTACGAAATTTCGCATATGCACCTTAGCGACCTTATTTGAAGAATGGGCAGGTGAATGTTAAATTTATCTGGGTGACCACATCAGTTTAATTTTTTATTTTATTTTATCCATTAGCATACTGAGGTCTACAAGACTCGAAGGGATAAAGTTTTATTTTAGTCCAGAAAAAAGTATTTATCTTTTAACTTGAAGGATTCATTCATTAACTGGCCCTTTACGATATTGGTTATCAATAAATGTCAATCGGTTAGTTTTATTAATTAAGCCTATAAATTATTTCTATTAATCTTCGGAGAGCTATTTTGAACGAGACGATCAAAGTAGTTTAGGTGGATTCCACATATCTAGAATAGAGTTTATAGCTACGACTTAAAATGCATCGTATTTTATTAAGGGAGAATAGTGTGAGTTCTTGGTGGAAACATTTTAAATAATGTAAAAGAAAATTTTGAAAATGTTTTTAGAAACTTTTAAAATATAAAATATTATAATAAAACTTGAGCAAGAGAGATCAAAAGAAATAAAACAAAATTCAGTTTTGAATTCGATATATTTCGGGGATACGTTACTCTGAGCATGTAAGAGCTCTTAATCGTCTCAATAGATCCGATAACATTAATTTAGATTCGACCTCAGCCTTCGCAATTCATTTACATGAATTCAATCATTCCACCGCTAATAATAACCCTATCCCCATTCATTTCGAAAGAAAAGGCCTTAAATTGGATCTCTTAGAATCCACGGAAATTAAAATAGCCCTATCAAATAATTCAAATATTTTAAATAACCAATTAGAAGTGCATAAAAATACAATTATTGATTATATATTATAATAAATTAACTAAACATTCCTTCTATTGTTCGCACATTGAATATATTAAGGTAATTGTACCCTCTCAGGCACTTTTCCAGTTGTACCCTGTCACGTACGTTCCCATTCTTTATTATAAATAGTAGGTAGAGCTTCCCTTCAGCTGGTTCAAAACTCAATTTTTCCATTTGTCGAAAATATTAATTCTTAGAACAACTTCCCCTCTTACCCCTACTTTCCCCTCACCACATACATTTCAAAAAATATTAAAAAAATTGTTATTTGTAAAATTATTTTTCCATTGTATAATCAGTTTACTTTGACTCCTGATGATGGGCTCACCCCCGAAATATATCGAATTCAAAACTCAATTTTGTTTTATTTCTTTTTTTGTGAAACCTACCTCGCATCTTGCTCAAGTTTTATTATTATATTAAAATGTTTCACCTAGAACCAACACCTAACTCCTTAAAAGTTATAAAATACTAGATTGATAGATTTCTCACAAATTTTTTTTTTAATTTAATATTTTTGTGAAACCTACCTAGTATTTTTATATTTTAAATTTTAAAAAGTTTCTAAAAAATTTTCAAAATTTTCTTTACTTCATGTTATTTTATTATTTTATTTAACGACATATTTATTTATTATAGTCGAATTTTGGCTTAGGTATACTTTTATGAGCTGAAATTTAGTACGCATACGAATTTGCGAAGACACTATAATATTAAATAAATTAAAATATTAATTTAAACATGGGTGCCCATCTCTCAAAGCTTCACGAATCACACCCCATTTTCATGAAAATTACCCCCCCCCCCCATCCTTGTAAATTATATTTTATTCGCTTATAAAGAATTTTTATAAGAGGTTTTCAATTACTAGAAAATCATAAGATGGTGTCATCTATTAAATCCGATGGAATGGAATATTTTTAATTATATTTCAGTGGGGTTGTTTTCAGATACCAGATGGTTCAGTTGCTCCGTATAGCACAGAGACCAAAATAAAACTCAAATGCAACTTTTTTGACTGGTTGAATTATAGTCATTATATAGTTTTAATTAGGTTGAATTACGGTTTCAAAACGGTAGTTACATGTCTCGTTTTTTTCTGTTTTGCAACTGTGTTGTATTATCGTTAAATTATAGTCGCAAAGATTATAATGCAACCGTTCCAAAAAGGTTGTTGCCAACATTTTTGTCACCGATTTAAAACTGTTTATTTATAATTTTATATTTCTACTTGATATTAATATATTTATCAGGGAAGAATCTGTCTACATCGGATTCATAGACCTAGAAAAAGCATTCGATAACGTCAATTGGGAAATTATGTTTAAAATATTAAAACAGGCGGGAATAAAATTCAGGGAGAGAAGACTAATCTACAATCTATATCAAAACCAGACGGCAATTATAAATATTGGAGATGAGCAAAGAGAAGCCAAAATAAAAAAAGGTGTAAGACAAGGATGTGTGCTGTCACCCATGATTTTCAACTTATACATAGAAGAAGCGATTAAAGAATTCAAAGACAAAATTGATACAGGTATCGAAATCCAAGGTCAAAAGATCGCTATGTTAAGATTTGCCGATGACATTGCCCTTCTAGGAAGCAATAAAAAAGAATTAGAGGACGCCCTGAATGGAATTAACCAAATCCTAATAGAAGAAATCAAAATGAAAATAAACAAGAATAAAACCAAGGTCCTAGTATGTACAAAAAAAGAACAAACGAGACAGGAATGCATCAAAATTAACCAAGAAAACCTAGAAGGAGTTAAGGAATTCCGCTACCTAGGAAGTAAAATAACATGGGATGGGAGGAGCGAAAACGAAATTAAATCAAGAATTGCCCAAGCAAAAATGGGGTTTAATTCAAAACAAAAACTACTATGCTCCTCCTCAATCAGCTTAGAAAACAGGAAGTTGCTATTGAAGACATATGTATGGAGCATAGCCATGTACGGGTGTGAAACCTGGACAATTAGAAAAGCGGAGAGAAAGAGATTAGAGGCTTTCGAAATGTGGTGCTACAGAAGAATGATGAATATCAAATGGATGGATAAAATTACAAATGAAGAAGTTCTTGGAAGAATCGGAGAAAGAAGAACCTTGTGGAAGAGTCTGAAGAAGAGAAGAGGTCAGATGATGGGGCACACACTGAGACATGGGGGACTGCTTAGGGATATCTTGGAGGGGGAGGTGGGAAAGAAAAGGGGAAGGGGAAGACCCAGATTAGAATATTTCAACCAAATAATTGGGGATATGGGATGCCAGACATTTAGAGAGGTCAAACAGCTGGCGGGGGACAGAGTCGAGTGGAGACGGATTGTTGCATCAAACCAGTCTTAGGACTGTATACTCAATGATGATGATGATGATTAATATAACGAATAATTAGACATTCTTAGCCTGTCTCGTAGAAAGAGATTCACTTTGATAGACTAATTAGAACTCAAAATAAAAATGTGAAAATTACTGTTTAATAGAATTTTGAAAAACTATTTTAATGTACGATCGGGTGGACGGAATTGATTTTTTTACTTTACCATACAGGGTATGGTCAAGTATTGTAATCGTACATGAAAAAAGTGTTTTTTCCCCTTTTTTCGAAATATCTCAAAAACGGCTGAAACTATTTGTTGTCTGTTAGTTAGTTAGTCTGTGCGTTACCAAATTTTTGTGGACGAGCTAGCTCAAAAACTAGTGTGAATATCGAAACCAAATTTCACACGTAGTTTTGGTCCATTGAGATTAAGAGCTGATTAGATTTTGGTGCATATCGACCCAAAATTAAGGGGGGTGGAGGGGGGGGGGGGTTAAAAATTAAAAATCTAGGCCATTTGAGCAAACTCAACCAAATTTTGTATACATAATCAGTGCCCCCAGAAAGTCTAAAAATGCAAAAACTAACCGCCCAAAATGGGGGGGGGGTGTAGGGTCAAAAAATGAAAATCTAGGCCCTTGTACCAAACTCAACCAAATTTTGTATACATAATCAGTGGGACCTCAGGTTGTATTGTAAAGTCATGTGGATGGCCACATCAGAACATGTCAGCTTATTTCTTTTTACTTAGGGAAAGTGGTGTAGGTTTTAGGTGAAACATGATATTAATTAATAAAGTAAAGGGAGTGTAGTTTCACAGTGAATGAAATAAAACTCAGAGAGTTCATACAAACTCAATATTATTTCTGATTATTAGTCCATCATCAGGAGTTTACAGATTAAAAACTAACCTCTTTGAGTTTTATTTCATTAACTGTGAAACTACACTTTATTAATTTATTATTTTACTTTTACTTATATTAATATTATGAAATTATGATAATATTTTATCTGTGTGGAATTATATAATTGGCTCAAATTTTTTTTGTTCGGCTTTGAGTATTATACGAAATCATCTGCGGATCATCAAACTCTAACTACATGCCACATTTCAAGTTTCTTGGTAGGGTAGGAAACCTAATACAAATGAAATATCGTCCCTTTTGGAAAGCGGGCCCCTTTTCTGATAGCAGGCGCCAAGCCTGACACCCATAATTATCGCCTCTGGCAAAAAACCCATCAATCCTAACTCTCAAAAAAAAAAGTTATTTTCTTCAAAACAATTGGGGCAAGATATCAATATTTTTTCTAAAATTTCCAAAATTAACTAAGAAAAGTTAACAAGAATATGACAATATAATAATTTATTTATGGAAGGTATACTTTTAGATGGCTTGTATTTATTAAATTCTTCAGACTTGGTGAGGTAAGCGAATCCCGTGAGAATCAGTTGTCAACTTCTTAATGTCAAAAGAAAATAATTTTATTCAATAATATCCCAGGCAAATTAGACTTCTGCTGGCCAATAAATATGCACAAGCTGAAAATAATTTTAATCGACGTTAGGCATCCCAAATAAGAGTTATAGAGTTTGCGACGGTTTCTGGCTGGTGCTAAATTTTTGAGGGCCAAAAAATCATTCATCAATCATTTTTTGAATGAAAAACTGCAATTTTTCAAAAACTTCAACCTCATTGCGGCACGGGTTACCGTTGTCCAATTAAGATGAAACTTTGCCAATCTCATTTTTTAGCCAATTGGCAACTATTATGGGGTCAGCACCGCAAAAATTCGAAGAGTGGTTTCTTGTGACCACCTAATGAGCATAATTCACTTTTCCGCCAAGTTGGTAAAAATTGCCTATCTTTGACGATCGATTGTGGCTAAACGGCTGAACCGATTTTAACTTTTAAGTACGTTATTCGACGCGAAATTTTATGCTCTTTCATTTTGGTAAGAGTGAAATTTTCTGTAGGACGCATGGTTTTCGAGTTATAAGCGAAAATCTGAAAAAAGTCCAAAATTTTCGTGGTTTTTAGGCCCTCAAAAATTTAGCACCAGCCAGAAACCGTCGCAAACTCATATAACTCTTATTTGGGATGCCTAACGTCGATTAAAATTATTTCCAGCTTGTGCATATTTATTGGCCAGCGCGGCCTTTTTTCGGTCTAATTTTTCCCACAAGATTTTTGTGGGGGGCCCCCCCCCCCGGCCCCCCCCCGGGGGTTTTTTATTCAAAAAAAAAAACTTTACCCTTCTCCTAACTTTCCCTCCTCCCCCCCCCCCCCCCCCCCCCCCCCCCTAAAAAAATTTCCCCCCCCCCCCTTCCCCCCCCCCCCCCCTTCCTCCCCCCCAGGCTCCCCCCCCCCCCACCATTATTTAAAAAATCCCTCCTCCCCCCCCCCCCCCCCCCCCTCCCCTCTTTAAAAAAAAAAAAGCCCTGGGTTTTCCCCCTTGAAAACCTGTAGTTAATTAAAAAAAAAAAAATTTTTCAAAACCCCTCCCAAAAAAATTTAAACATACTCCTCTCTCCTCCTTCCCTATACCCCCCCCCTACCCCTCCTCAAACCCTTTCCCTCAACCCCTCCTTTACATTGGCGCCCCCCCCCCCCCCCCCTCCCTTCCCGGGGGGCCGGGGCAACAAGTCATCAACATCATCTTGCCTTGATATGTTTTACTAAGAAAGAATAATTATAAAAATGACAAATATGAAGGGAAGTTAAACTGTTTGAGCCCTGGTGAAGTCAACAAAGTTGACGAAACGTTGGCAATAAAATATAAATTATCTGCATAAAAGATATAGTCCTTATTTCCCTATAACAACTCTAAATGAAAACGTTGAGCGCATAGGTAAATTTGACCCAAACAGACAGACAGACAAAATTACAAGTTGAATAAAACCGTGTAAATATTTTTTATAAGTCTAGGTTTACAATTTTTATACTATAGCAAATATACTTTCATTTGCAAATATACCTATTTTTCAAGAAATATGTTATTACTGACAATCTGATAAAGCAACTAAATTTATCTATGCAAGGAAATCAACACAACATTTTTTCCATGCGAGATAAAATAGAGGCGATGAAAATGAAACTTCGTACATGGATTCGAAGAATAGAATCGAATGTTTTCGAAATGTTTCCAAATTATTCTCAAATGATTACAGATAATTGTGAATTTGATAAAGAACATACAAATTATTTAATTCAATGTCATCTCCAAAAATTAATTGAAAAATTTGACAAATATTTTCCAAATAATGAAATTGATAGCAGAAAATTGTGGATTCGAGATCCCTATAATAACTGGGATAATACCAATTTATCACCAACCCACGATGACACTCTGATTGAATTGATAAAGGATTTAAGTTTGAATTCACTTTTCAAGAAAAAAAGTTTGGTACAATTTTGGATACATATTCGGAAGGAATATCCACACCTGTTCACCATCGCCATACAACATTTATTGCCTTTTGCTTCCACATATCTGTGCGAAAAGGGATTTTCCACAATGGTCAATATTAAAACGAAGCAACGTAATCGACTCCGAATAGACTCTTGCATGCGAATAGCTTTAAGCGAGGGGTGATCCGCGATTGGAAGTAGGTGTACACCTCTTTGGAATTACTTTGGAAGTACTTGGAAATATTTGGAAGCACTTGGAAATATTTGGAAGTACTTGGAAATATTTGGAAGTACTTGGAAATATTTGAAGGAGTTCTTGAAATATCTGGAAGTACTTGGTGTTCAAAATTGCCACAATTTTTCACATGGTCAAATCAGTCACTATATAAAAGCACTCAGGCCCCTATAGTCGGCATCTGCAACTACCCTCCCCACCAACATTTTTTCTCTCGAGGTCCCGGCGACCATGCCAAATCAGTTCTTATACTATTAAACCACCAAAGGGTAAATATCATTTAAATTTACACTGTGTGCTATGCGTTAGGCTTGTCTGAGTCTGAAGGTTACCTCATTGTAGATGTTTTGCCGTCCTCTCGATTGGCAAAGCACAAAACAGATACAATACCTTGCCCTAATCCACATGCGGCAATACCACTGGAAAGGTTCATTAATAACCTAAGCCACTCTTACCCAAATGTATGTTTTGTTTGCCCGATTCGCTTGGCAAACAACAACATATATATTCCACTTGCCCAACCAAGCGGCAACCCTTCTCTTTCTGAACAACTGCAGAAAAGGGACATTTTTTCGCTTCATCTTGCGAAGCGCTCCCAGCCTACACACGGCATATTCAATTTTTACGTAAGGAACGCGGAACGGGAACCGGTCTTCAAATGTCCTGTACCTTCCTCAAACACTCTTAATACATCCACCTAACTCCTCTTTTATCATAACCTTCCCTCTATTAATTACTGAATAAATTTTATATCAAAGTTAAATTGTTTTATCTTTTTTATTTCATACGCTTTTGCAGAGAATTACCTTGTCTCCCCTCCATTTGCTCTTTTTACAGGATATCATATATGTATAATATTAATTAACTAGATAATCGAACCAGCAGCCCTATCGAAACATTCTATTTTTTTTATAAAGTAAATAACAGCTTCCTTGGGGTCTTACAAACCTCATAACCAAAAGGAGCGATACTTTCATTTACACAGGAATACTTGGATTTATTTGGAAGTACTTAGAAATATTTGGAAGTACTTGGAAATATTTGGAAGTACAAGTGGAAATAGGTGTACAGCATATTAGGTCTCGGTTCACCCCTCGGCTTTCGTAACACAATTGAGTGTGAATACAGCTAGACTTATTAAACGAGGGTCAAAACATTGTTGAATTATAGATACATTTTAGAGTCTTTTGTACCAATAAAACTTCCGAGTTACCTAATGGTGGGGGGGGGGGAGAGCGAAAGGACCTTCCGATTTTAAGGGGCCTCGACTAATAAAGGTTAAGAACCACTCCCTCAGAATACACATTTTATACGAGAAAATCTCATTCGAACTATACCACGTTTCGACATCTAGTTATCATCAAATATTGCAACCTATTGAGATCGACACTGCTTTGGGTTTTAATTCTTAAAAATTCCCTTTTTTAACCGACTTCAAAAAAGGAGGAGGTTCTCTATTCGACTGAATTTTTTTTTTTTTGTGCCTATGTTACCTCATATCTCCGCCAATTGTCAACCGATTTTGAAAATTTTTTTTGCATTGGGTCCAGTCTAGCTTCCGATTGGTCCCATTTTTTTTCGATTTTTTTCATAGGTATTAGACCTTTTTTATTAGGTTTGTTTAGACCTAACCTCTTTGTTTATGAACCGATTTCGATGGTTCTTTTTTTATCCGAAAGGGGTGTCTTAGGGATGGTGTCATATTAATTTGGTCAAGTTCTGATGATATGATCACTATTAATAACATCACTAAAAAGAGAAAAATAAAAATTTTTAAGAAAAAAATAAAAACCGACTTCAAAAAATTAAATGCAACAAATAAAATACACTAAAAGGTATAAAATAATTATTATCTTATTTAGTTACAACTAAACGACGAAATATTAACACGAAATTACTTTTTGAAGTTGGTGCCAAACATATACCTTTTATGAATCGCACTCGACGGATCTTACTTAGTACGTTTGGCGGGTACGCTCGCTTATAGGTATAGTTTGTTTGGCACCGACTTTAAAAAGTAATTTCGTGTTAATATTTCGTCGTTTAGTTGTAACTAAATAAGATAATAATTATTTTATACCTTTTAGTGTATTTTATTTGTTGCATTTAATTTTTTGAAGTCGGTTTTTATTTTTTTCTTAAAAAATTTTTTCAGATTTATTTGTACATGTGGATATAATTGATTCTTTTGTTTTTTCAAAAAAGTGTTTCTGTTTTTCTCAAAATTGCCCTTGTTTTTTTTTTTGCCTTTATTTTTCACAATAGAAGAAGGTAAATAGGCAATGATGGAACGATAATATCATGGTTATATTTTTTTTAAAATCAAATTGACATCTTTCTTTTCTCAAGTGTCATTTTCCCCTTTTTATTTTTTTTAGACTTCTTATTTTCCCGCCCCTCGAGGATTCATAAATCTTGTCTAATTTAGAGGGAAGGCCGTAAATGACAAGGGCCTATCATCAGCGAGACCCTTGTCGGCCAAAAAGACAACCCCCCTGCCGGCAGACCGAATATGAACTCGGAAACTTCTTTATTTCGAAACCAATAGCAAAATACCTATTCACTTCTCAAGGACTAACATATATGGTGTGTGGGCCACACGACTTTCACTCACCACCTCTCATATTTTTTGAAATCAATATTCAATATTAAAATAAGAGAATAATTCGTAAAAAGTATTTTCACAAAAAACAAAGAGGTTGTCCTCTGCTTGATGCAAATAAACATACACATATATATATCAATTATAATAATAAATATATAATATATATATCGAAATTATATATATCTGTATATATATTATTTATTTGTTTGAGACTATAGTTTCGAAGACTTGGTCTTCATCATCAGTCTTTTTTAATTATAAATATTATTTTTCATGGGGTCAATACCGTATGGATATTGAAAATTTTCGATCTTTACTTAGCTGGGAGCCAGTTAAAATTTTTTAAAAATTTTAAGTCCAAAAAATTTCAATATCCATACGGTATTGACCCCATGAAAAATAATATTTATAATTAAAAAAGACTGATGATGAAGACCAAGTCTTCGAAACTATAGTCTCAAACAAATAAATAATATATATATATACAGATATATAATTTCGATATATATGTGTGTATGTTTATTTGCATCAAGCAGAGGACAACCTCTTTGTTTCTCTTTGTGAATCAACAACTCTGCTACTCTCGGCAAAACAAAAACTTTTCAATTAAATGTTCTCAAATTTGTCATGATATAGATTTAATGATTTTGAAAAAAAGGGTGTAACTTCCTGTTGAATAAATAAATAAACAGAAAATAAATAAGTGATTCACAAATTTTGGTGCTTATTTGTCCATTATTTTATCAGCGGGTGATTTGTCCTAGAAGTTACTGAAACTGTACAACTATTATATCGAATTAATATTATATTTATTATTAGGTATTTATTCAAGCAAAAAAAAATATTATAATAAAAAATCTATGAGAAATATTTAATTGATTATTTATTAATTTGAAAAAGATTTTTATACCGAGAGTGGTTCTTGATTTTTTGAAGAAGGAAATGATTACGGTCTACTATTGTATGCGAATAAACATACATTAATTCTTGTTAATATATATATTCTAGACCAGCGTTTCCCAAAGTGTGGGTCGCGACCCGGCACGGGTCGTAGAAAAATTTTGCCGGGTCGCGAAAAAAAATTGTAAAAACACAAAAAAAATTTTTACATATTTTTACTGATCAGTTAGACACTAGGAATAGAATAGATTCAAGAACATCTTTCGGAGCTAATAAATAGTTTTAAAGACTACTTTCCGGATATTCCTTCAAATAATATGTGGATTAAAGATCCTTTTTCTGTCGAAATTGAAAAGGAAGAAATGTTTAATCTTAGTGAACAAGAAGTTGATAATTTAATTGAAATTTCATGCGACACCGATCTGAAAAAAGTGTTTGAAACTGTACCACTAATTAATTTTTGGTTGCGCTGTCAAAAGGAGTATCCAAGCGTAAGCGAAAAAGCGATACAATTTTTAATGCCTTTTGTCACCACTTATACGTGTGAAGCTGCGTTCTCAGCCTTGGTGTACTTAAAAAATAAGTATCGAAACAGATTGGATGTCGAACCTAATTTGAGAATAAAATTAACATCATTACCTCCTAATTTGAAATTGTTATGTGATGACAAACAACATCATCCTTCGCACTAAAATATTGGAAACAAAGTTTACTTCATTTACTAAAGTTTTTAACCGACTTCAAAAAAGGAGGAGGTTCTCTATTCGACTGATTTTTTTTTTATGTTATCTCATATCTCCGCCAATTGTGAACCTATTTTGATGATTTTTTTGCTTGGGTTCAGTCTAGCTTCCGATTGGTCCCGTTTTTTTTCATTGGTATTGGACCTTTTTTGATATGTTTATTCACCCATAACTTCTTTGTTTATAAACCGATTTTAATGATTCTTTTTTATTGGAAAGAGGGTACCTTAGGGGTGGTACCATATTAATTTGGTCATGTTCTCAAGATATGATCAACGACGAAATAACGTAAATCTCCAATTCGTATGACCAATAATCGAAATTATAATAAATAAAATCTTTTATAAAAACAATCTTAAAACATTCTAAAACCCGCAAACGTTTCGAGAGAATTTCTATATTTATGAATTGAATTTTATTATCATTTTCTGATTCATTCGCCCGACGCTTTCTCTTACGAGATGCATACAAGGTATTATATTAAGTCACTATTAATAACATCACTAAAAGCACCTAGTAGCGTCAAAGTCTTGGGATATTCTTCTCGAAAAATTCAAACATGGTTTCAGAATCTTTTTTTTTAAAAAATGAACCCCAGCCGATTTCAAACCCTTTTGCAGTGAATAGAGCAAACATTTCGAAAAGAGGACATATTTAGAGAAACCATCAATCAGGCTAGCAGTCACCCTCCGTCATTCCAAATCCATAGCTTCTTGGTGCTCTGGTCAAGTAGATACTGACTCGGAACAGTCCCGTACACAATATCAAATGTTGCGCTACATTTAATAATGTTCTCCGTTTGCAAGATAAAGTAAAAATGGCTTGCCGCTTTTTGGTAGGGTATAGTCAAACCCTTAACTGATCTGCCAATTCGGTTGCCTAAATAGCAGGGCTCCCATTATATGCGATGTGGCTATTAATGACCGGGCTACCTGGCAAAAAGCGAGAGTGCTGCGACAGGTTTCAACCTGATTATTTTTTTTTTTTTTTTTTTTAATAAATATTATTAGTCTTGTGATGCTTCCCCCACCTCCAGCCTGCGCATCTCTCAGTTTGTCGGTAGGAATCGTCTGCAGTATTCGCGTGCAGAAAAAATCCCAAGTGGAGCAACGACTTGAAACAGGGGGGAAAACTCCCTCTCCGTTTAGATGCCATCTTCTAGTTTTAATTTTTATGGTTAGGGAATTTTGACTCCATGCCCAAATTGAAATAAAAAATATAATTTAAATTTAAAAAATAAACAAATTTTGATAAAAAAAGTTTTACAAGTAATATTTTCGAGAAGATTCTCGCTTGGTGTGTACTTATCACCTTAACTTGACGTTTTATCTATTGGGCTAGTAAACTTATATTTTTTTTACAGATAAAGTCATAATTTTTTATAGATAAGAAAAAAATATTATATCAACTAAAATATCAAAATCGTTCTTATTCGCATTTTGATTTTTGTGGTTTTGCTTTTCGGAACCATTGCTTTCTTTTCTTGTTTTGGGTGTTTGACCCTTCGTCTCCAGCTTATTTGTGGGACAAAAATGCTAAGATCGAAAAGATTGAGCAGATTACATTAAGTTGAACAACCCTTAGCTTATTTAAATTAAAGGAGATAATAAAAGAGTGTGTCTTAAAAATAAATTTTTAAATTTATTTATAACGACGATTTGCCTTCTTCATCAGCCTATTACAATTGAGTCACAGGAATTGATGTGTGAAATCAATTGTAATAGACTAATAAGGAGGGCAAAGCCCTCGTAACTATAATATGACGAGCTTTGAGGGCGTGCCGAAGGCTGGTGCCCTGGCGGGCAGCGTCTCGGTCCAAAAATTTTATTCCTCTTAAAAAACCACACTCCAAATGTATACCCGTAAACTACCGAAAATACATCGTCTCTTAAAAGTTTCGCCTCTTTAATTTTTGAGTGGCGGGGGGGGGGGGGAGGAATAATTATGAATATATTTAAATTTAAATTTCATTTTTCCTTTTCAAAACAAAAATAATGAAATGATTTATGAACTGCAAAAAATTCGCAGGCTGAATCATGGAAATTATTCAAATTTACGCGGTTCAATTAATTTAATTAATTACAAAAAATATATTTAATGTTTCTTAATTTAAAATGAATTGGAGTCTTTCATTTCAAAATTACAATTATATTTCAAATTTGCCTGGTTAATGAAAATCGATTGGAGCCATCAGTTTAAAATCCGAGCTGACAATTATATTTCAAATTTGCCTCGTTAATTAATATATATTTAATGTTTCTTAATTTAAAATCTATTGGTGTTTTTTCATTTTCATTCGAGTTCAAATGAATACAATATTATCTCGACACAGTCTAAATCAAAAATATATAGTTTTAGTAACAGAAATCAAAATATAATTATTAATGTTTCAATGGCGTAATGGCTAGAGCTAATGCCCTTAGTTCAAGAGTTCGTCGGTTCGATTCTAGGCAAGACGGTAATTTTTTTAGAGAAATTTCTCTAAGCGTTGTTACAAATTAATCTAGACAAATATATATATGTATGAGTGTGGCGTCTGTCCCGGATATACCCCTACGTGTTTTTCATATTTTCATTTTTAATAGTTTTGAATAAATTAAAATATATTTTTAAACTTATTGAAAATATATTTAGGTAAAATATTTGGTTATCGACACTGCGCGACCCAAATAATATGCTTTGCGACCCAAATTTAATTCAATTTAAGAACCACTATTTTAATTGACCCCCCTCTGTTTGTTTAAACTATTTGTAGCGAATTTCATAATTCTCGAGAACGGTGGGCCCATTTGAACCTATAGTCCTGATAAAATCTTTCTTTCTTTCCTTTCTTCTCTGTTTGAATCCTTTTTGGCTGTTCAATATCCCCCATTAGTTTCCCCCCACGTTCCTCCAACCAATAACCAGACACTCAAATAAACGACAATGAGGGTATACATACAATTCAATGCGATTAAAACAATGTTTTACTCTCTTGTCATGTGATCATTAATAATATAAAAAACGACAACAACAACAACAGCAACAACAAAGCTTTCCATAATGATTTGTTTGAAATTACCCTAGGATATTTGCGTTTTCAGGGGTGATTAGTTTGCGGCATTCTGGGATTGATGTCCTTTAGTCCTAGTATGTAAATTATTGAGATTTATTATCCATCTTCTCTGTCATAATGCGATTTTGAATTTATTAATACGTAAATTACTTATATCTTCTGAATTCATAAAAATAATTATTCTGATTTAATGCCAAAAATAAAGTAGAAAAAACCTACCCACTAACAATCTCCGACGAGGCGCCCCGCAGAAATTTTTCAGGCGTACAAAGCTGGAGACATAAAAAATAAACTGCACGTCGTGCAAACTTTATCCAAATTCATTTGAAATTATTATATATGATTATGTCTCAATAGTTAATTTATACAGAGACATAGACAGCTGTTTAGCGAGAACAGGGGGCACCACGAGTAGGCAGCTGCCACCAACCCCCACATGGATAGATAAATAAATAATAATTAAAGGAATATAATTTTGATCGCAAATTATATATTAATATACCCATAGAGAGATAATTTAAAAATTTTAAATATTTTCTTTATTTTCAAATGTCTAATTTAGTCAAAATTAGAATTTGAATTTTGAAAGATAAAAATAATTAACATTATATTCAAACTATCTCTCAAGGCTAGACGTGTTTTGAAACAAATAGGAGACACGGTATTTGTAGCAAAATACGTTTAGACTTGAGATAAAATGTCCCCGTAAATTGTTGAAAGACTTTTTTAGAAACAAATACAATGTCTCCAATACTGCTATTTCTTTCAAATCAAAGTCTCTAAAAATTTCGACATGTATTTGTATTTAAGAAAGAAATATAAAAAATTTGTAAATCTGAGTTCGATATTGACTCATGCATTCGATCAGAAACAAGAAAATAGATTAAAGTTTAGAGGGGAATAATGAAATATTAGGTGATTATTTTTAAAAAGTGAATTATTTATTTATTTACTATTGAATGTTATTTTTTTAAACAAAATTGAAATTTTATTATCTATCCATGTGAAATAATTTTATTAAACTGAAAATATGAAGGCAAAATTGCTTCAAACCAATATTTCAAATTAAATTTAGGAAAAAATTAAAAGATTACAAAAATTGTATATGTATATACAATTTTGTAATTTTAATTAATTAATATTATTTCTACTATATCTAAATGTTAGTATTAGTAGGACGAGCACATACCTGAAAAAAAGAAAAAAATGATATTAGTATAATAATAAAGTATTTTAAAGTATTTTTTAAATAAATATTCGAAATAAAATTATATTTAAAAAATTATTGATTTTTAGAAACTCAAAAATAGTAATTTCAAAATTTTAGAGTATTTTGAATTTCATTATAAAAAAACAGTTTAAATAGATATCTTACCTTAACTACCAATGTCTCGTGCCTGGTCCTAGGATGCTGTCTCCACAGGAACACACTGCCACACAATAAAATATATACTCGCGATTCGATACAAGATAAAAAATTAAGGAATTTAAGGTAAAATGGAAGGATGATTTGATTTTCCAGAAAATAAGAAAATCAAATATTTAATGTAAAAATTAGTATTAGTCGGACGAGCACCTACCTAAAACAGAAAAAAATGAAATTAGTAACATCAAATGTGTAGTAACTTTAAAGTTATTTTTATATACATATTAGCAATAATATTTTATTTTTTTATATAATTTTATTAGAAAAACTCTAAAAAAGAAATATGAAAAATTTAGAATATTTCTAATTATTTCACTATAATAATAGAGTGTTAAATAGATATTTTACCTTAACAGCCAACATCTCGTGTATGGACCTAGGATACTGACTCCACGGTAACACACACACATACACTCGCGCACAAGTAAAAATATACTCGCGATTGGTTTCGATTTCGAAGGAATAAGGAGGATTTGAGATAACACGGATTAAATTGGATGAGGATTAGGGATAGGACATGATTCTCTGGATAAAAGAATCATGAGCTCACTTGGGCGTGGAGGCAAACCCCTCAAGTAGGTCTGTACTTCTTTCTCTATAAGTACAAAGAAGTACACACCTACCCGATACGCATGAATTAAAAATAATTTAGTATTAATAAAATTTTAACTTTTATATTTTAAAAGAGAAAAAAATTTAATTTTTTGGACAAATTCTAGGATTTAAGTAGAAATGTTTTTATATTGCGATATCAGAGGGGATGCTTATTAATTAATTAATTTATTTCTACTAAATCTAAATGATAGTATTAGTAGGACGAGCACCTACCTGAAAAAAGAAAAAACATGATAGTAGTAAAATAATATAGTGAATTTAAAGTAATTTTTATAAAAATATTAGTAATAAAATTATATTATTTAAAATATTTTCTATTTTATTTGATTTTTTTTTTTTTTTTTTTTGAAAAACTCGAAAAAATTAATGTGAAAAATTTAGATTATTTCTCAATTATTTCATCATAAGTATCCAGAATTAAATAGACGTCTTACCTTAATAGCAAACGTCTCGTGCATGGACCTGGAATACTCTGACCCCACAGGAACACACTCAACTCCCGCACAAGTAAAAATATACTCGCGATTCGATTCGAGATGCAAAGATTTTGAAATTAAAGGTACTAGTAAAATGGATTCAAGATGAAAAAGATAAAGGATTTGACTTTCCAGAAAACAAGAAAATCAAATACTAAATCTTAATGCTAGTATTAGTAGGACGATCACCTACCTAAAAAAAGAAAAAATATTATTAGTAAATTAATATAGTAAATTTAAAGTATTTTTTAAAAAAATATTTGCAACAAAATTATATTTAAATTATTTTCAAATTTATTTGATCTCTTTTAAAATCCGAAAAAAGAAAAAAATTAGACTATTTTAAATTTTATTATAAAAATTGATTATTAAATAGATATCTTATCTTACCTTAACTGTCAACGTCTCGTGAGTGGACCTGGGATGCCCACTACAGATGAACACACTCTCACTAAATGTTAATAATAGTAGGACGTGCACCTACCTGAAAAAAAATTAAATTAGTAAAATAATATAGAGAATTTAAAGAAAACTTTTTATAAAAATATTTGGAATAAAATTACATTTAATATATTATCTATTTTAGTAGAAAATCTTGAAAAAAATTAATATGAAAATTTTTTATTATAAAATAGAGAATTAAATAGATATCTTACCTCAACTGCAAACGTCTCGTGAATGGACCTGGGATGCTGGCTCCACAGGAACACACTCTTACTAGATGTTAGTATTAGTAGGACGTGCACCTACCTGAAAAAAAGAAAAATATTATTAGTAAAATAATATAAAGAATTTAAAGTATTTTTTAATACCAATATTCGCAATAAAATTACATTTAATATATTATTTATCTTAGTTGATTTTTTAGAAGAATTTTGAAAAAGGATTAATGAAAAATTTAGAATTATTTCATAGTTATTTCATTATAATAATTGGGTATTAAATATACCTTAACAGCCAACGTCTCGTGAATGGACCTGGATGCTGACTCCACAGGAACATACACACATACACTCGCGCACAAGTAAAAATATACTCGCGATACATTTCGATTTCGAAGGAATAAGGATATGAGATAACATGGATTTAATTGGGAGAGGATTAGGATATAGGACATGATTCTCTTGTAAAAGAATCATGAGCTCACGTGGGCAGGGAGGCAAACCCCTGAAGTAGGTCTGTACTTCTTTATCTATAATATAGCTAAGAAGTACACACCTACTCGTTACCCAAGTATTAAAAATAATTTAGTATATATAAAATTTTAACTTTTATATTGAAAAATAAAAAATATAAATTTACGACAAATTTTAGGATCTAAGTAGAAATATTTTTATATTGCGATATCAATCTTTTTAATTAATTAATTTATTTCTACTAATTCCAAATGTTAGTATTAGTAGGGCGAGCACTTACCTGAAAAATAAAATAAAACATGATATTAGAAAAATTTTATAGTGAATTTAAAGTTATTTTTTATTTAAATATTTGTAATAAAATTATGTTTAATTGTGTTGAAAAAAATCAAAAAAGTTAATTGCAAAATTTAGAGTATTTCTTATATATATTTAATTATAAGAATAAAATATTAAATAGATATCTTACCTTAACAGTCAACTACTCGTATCTGGTCCTAGGATGTTGGCTCCACAAAAATACACTGACACTAAATGTTAGTATTAGTAGGACGTGCACTTACCTGAAAAAGAGAAAAAAATATTATTAGTAAAATAATTTAGTGAATTTCAAGTATTTTTTGTTTTTATACAAATATTATTAATTATAAATTATTTTTTATATATTATCTATTTTAGTTGATTTTTTAGAAAATTTTGAAAAAATTTAGATTATTTCATAGTTATTTCATTATAATAATAGAGTATTAAATAGAAATCTTACCTTAACAGCCAACGTCTCGTAAATCTGAACCTCGGATCTGGGATGCTGACTCCACAGGAACACACACACACATGCACTCACGCACAAGTAAAAATATACTCGCGATACATTTCTATTTCGAAGGAATAAGGATGTGAGATAACATGGATTTAATTGGGAAAGGATTAGGGATAGGACATGATTCTCTTGATAAAAGAAACATGAGTTCACGTGGGCAGGGAGGCAAACCCCTGAGTAGGTCTGTACTTCTTTATCTATAATATAGCTAAGAAGTACACACCTACTCGTTACCCAAGTATTAAAAATAATTTAGTATATATAAAATTTTAACTTTTATATTGAAAAATAAAAAATATAAATTTACGACAAATTTTAGGATCTAAGTAGAAATATTTTTATATTGCGAAATCAATCTTTTTAATTTATTAATTTATTTCTACTAATTCCAAATGTTAGTATTAGTAGGGGCGAGCACTTACCTGAAAAATAAAATAAAACATGATATTAGAAAAATTTTATAGAGAATTTAAAGTTATTTTTTATTTAAATATTTGTAATAAAATTATGTTTAATTTTATTAAAAAAAATCAAAAAAAGTTAATTGCAAAATTTAGAGTATTTCTTATATATTTAATTATAAGAACAAAATAATAAATAGATATCTTACCTTAACAGTCAAATACTCGTACCTGGTCCTAGGATGTTGGCTCCACAAAAACACACTGACACTAAATGTTAGTATTAGTAGGACGTGCACTTACCTGAAAAGAGAAAAAAAAATATTATTAGTAAAATAATTTAGTGAATTTCAAGTATTTTTGTTTTTATACAAATATTATTAATTATAAATTATTTTTTATATATTATCTATTTTAGTTGATTTTTTAGAAAATTTTGAAAAAATTTAGATTATTTCATAGTTATTTCATTATAATAATAGAGTATTAAATAGATATCTTACCTTAACAGCCAACGTCTCGTAAATCTGAACCTCGGATCTGGGATGCTGACTCCACAGGAACACACACACATGCACTCACGCACAAGTAAAAATATACTCGCTATACATTTCGATTTCGAAGGAATAAGGATGTGAGATAACACGGATTTAATTGGGAAAGGATTAGGGATAGGACATGATTCTCTTGATAAAAGAATCATGAGCTCACGTGGGCAGGGAGGCAAACCCCTGAAGTAAGTCTGTACTTCTTTATCTATAATATAGCTAAGAAGTACACACCTACTCGTTACCCAAGTATTAAAAATAATTTAGTATATATAAAATTTTAACTTTTATATTGAAAAATAAAAAATATAAATTTACGACAAATTTTAGGATCTAAGTAGAAATATTTTTATATTGCGAAATCAATCTTTTTAATTTATTAATTTATTTCTACTAATTCCAAATGTTAGTATTAGTAGGGCGAGCACTTACCTGAAAAATAAAATAAAACATGATATTAGAAAAAATTTTATAGTGAATTTAAAGTTATTTTTTATTTAAATATTTGTAATTAAATTATGTTTAATTGTGTGAAAAAATCAAAAAAGTTAATTTCAAAATTTAGAGTATTTCATATATATATTTAATTGTAAGAATAAAGTATTAAATAGATATCTTACCTTAACAGTCAACTACTCGTATCTGGTCCTAGGATGTTGGCTCCACAAAAATACACTGACACTAAATGTTAGTATTAGTAGGACGGGCACTTACCTGAAAAGAGAGAAAAAAAATATTATTAGTAAAATAATTTAGTGAATTTCAAGTATTTTTTGTTTTTATAGAAATATTATTAATTATAAATTATTTTTTATATATTATCTATTTTAGTTGATTTTTTTTAGAAAATTTTGAAAAAAATTTAGATTATTTCATAGTTATTTCATTATATTTATAATAATAGAGTATTAAATAGAAATCTTACCTTAACAGCCAACGTCTCGTAAATCTGGACCTCGGATCTGGGATGCTGACTCCACAGGAACACACACGCATGCACTCACACACAAGTAAAAATATACTCGCGATACATTTCGATTTCGAAGGAATATGGATGGTGAGATAACACGGATTTAATTGGGAAAGGATTAGGGATAGGACATGATTCTCTTGATAAAAGAATCATGAGCTCACGTGGGCAGGGAGGCAAACCCCTGAAGTAGGTCTGTACTTATTATTTTATATAAGTACAAAGAAGTACACATCTA
>JAKCPI010015816.1:0-69133 GCA_023213315.1 Euborellia annulipes | reverse complement strand
TCCCCTTGGATATGCAGGCAAGTAATAGGGTCTTGGGTTGATTTTTAAATAATTTCCATCTTTTTTAAAAAAAGACGCTCAAAAAAGATACTTAAATCTTTGTATTCATAATAAATTTAGTTTAAAAACAGATCGGGAAATACGAAATGATAATTGAAACATTTATTTGACCAACTTGAACAATTACATCCGGAGCGAATCCCCCATCTAATCCAGCCTCTTTCTCCCATTCAATTTTCCGTCACACATAGGTATGCCCTAAGGGCCAGTTATATGTCGCAGTAAATGCTTTTTACCACTAACCAAGGGGTCGTAAAGAACCTTTCAGTGCCTGTCATCTGATTGGCCATCCCAGCCCCTCCATTTACCATCTACCCTTGGTTAGTGGTAAAAGCATTTACTTTGCGACATACAACCGGCCCTAGGTGGAGTAAATTAATGATTGTACGTGTTGAATTGAGCATATAAGTACGGACATCAAGGTAAGTTTTTATTTGTTATTATTTGATCTAGAAATTCTCTTATATTGTAATCCTTTTCTTAAAAATATTATGTATATTCATGCGCGGTAAAGGGGTGCCTCCAAACAAATCGTCAAAACTTTAATAATTTAATTGTGGTTTGTGTGAAATTTGAGGTGTTTCGGAAAAATTTATAACAGATGTTAGGTTAGAAGAAAACTATTTGGTGTAGTTTTTTTATGTGTATTTAATATGGTGTACGTTTGCGCTGCAAAGGTTTCGGACGGAACAGTCCTTCTTCAGCACCTGTTGATTCACAGATTATATTTTTTTAGAGCGAAATAATACAAGTGTATGCGTGTGGACCAAGTACAAACAATAATACATTAGTTGACAACAAAAGAAACACACCACAAAGAATTGAAAATTTTCTTTAAAAAAAATTAAAAGAATTATTATTCCCTTAGAGATCCTCCCCCCCCCCCCCCCATTTTTCTGTTCCAGAATTACACAATACAACGTAATAAAAAAGAACAATTGAAATTCCTTTACCTTGTTAATAAAATACAACTGTGGTCATGTTAGTACATGCCATTGGCCTAGAAACAGTAGGTAATTTAAACAGTAACAAAATTAGAAGTCTCCAAACGACATGATTCATTGTTTCACATGCAGACGTGTCCCCTCCTCTTTTTATACGTAGATGGGAGCATATGACCCTATATATCATTGTTTAGAATTAGATGTGTAAAAAACGATTACTAAAAAATTAAATCAAAAGCATTTACAAAAAATATAATTTGTTGTTTGTTTGTAATAATAATTCTTAATAAATAACAAACCCTTGACAAAAATTACAACAAAAAATGTCAGAAATTATAAAAAAAAAAATCACAAAATCATTGCATATGAACACACAATATAATCCAACATGTGATACTACTCACTAATAATTAAATCTATAATTTTATTGCATGTGCGCGCCCTTATAAGCATTTAGGGAATTTTTCTTCAGTGCCGTACTAATCATAAATTACATAGAATTAAAATTAGTTTAAGATATTTGTATTTCGTAATTTTATAAATTAAAATTTAGTTATCATTATTGTGGGATCCAGCCAAGCCAACTTGCCCGGATGGTCCTACACACCATGACACCGCCCTGATTCCAGCCACCTCGCGCCTCCGTCAATCTGAGAAGCAGCCTGGCAGATTTTATCAGGCAACGCACCGTCAAGATTTGTAAGTTTTACACGCACTCTTCAAGCGAAGAGTTCACTCCCCATTCCAACCCCCCCCCCTCAGCTGCACGAGTCCATTCCCCTATTGCTGCTCCCCCCACCACCGCTCAAGCTGCTGCGTGCCACTACCGCCCGCAGCGCCACCTGAAAGTCTGTTACCACTCGAGAGCGGCGACGGCCAGCTGCTCCCGGATTGGCCATATTAACAGATGCGCCGATTGGCTGTTCCAATAACCTATCGTCAGCTGCCCTAGATGTCAACTCAACGCCTATAAAGATCGTCTCCCAAGTTGAAGACAGGTAGTTACGATTTCCCCTCCGACACGAACAGTTCATCCCAGAGTTACGATTAACCAGTCCGATCAAAAAGATCATCAAGTATATGTTTACCAACGATTCAACCAGCAAGTCTCAAGAAGTATTTTTCTACTCAAGATACACGAACATCTCCAGTTTTATTTCTACATTTATAAAGCATTTTGTTATATTATTATTATTGAAAAGCATCGAATAAACCATTATTATTGAAAATACTTGTGTCTTTCTTCACCTGGTTTAAGCCACCTAGAATAATCCCTACATTATTATTTTTTTTTACGATAAGTTTTTTTCGCGGACAGAAAAATTTCCGCCGCGGACCACTGGTGGTTGAGAATAGCTGCTCTAGATCACAAGTAGAAAGAACAATAATTCGGGAGTTCAGAATAAAAGCCATTTTCAAAGGACTATTTTCTAGAATCGCCGGCGCCATCTTGTTTATGGGAGGACACCATCTTGGACCTAATAAACCTATAACTTATAAATCTCATAACCCTACTTATTTCTATGTCTGTCCAATTTAACTTGGTTTTTCCATATCAATAAATTCATTTAAAATTAAATTCCTTTGTTTTAATCTTTTGTTTTCTTTATTACCTGAAAACCCTCTAACATTCGTCTAACGACATTTGAAAGATATATAATTATAATTAAACACTCCACTGATTACATATCGAAAAACAACTTACTAATTTAACATTTAATCTATTTTATTTAAAACATATAAGCTTAGAAAGGAATCCCTCAATAAAGAAGAATAACCCCGAACAGCTTCATTACTGGTAATATTTATTATTAAGGACAGCGGACCTTAAATATACATAATATTTATAAGAAAGGATTTATTTATTTATAAAGAATTTCTAGATCAAATAATCTATATAATAAAATGAATTTCTGTTTCTTTGTAGCGCAGATCTCTCAAATGCCTGGACCGATTTGGCTATTTTTTTTTTTAAATGTCCGTAATAGCCCAATTCAGGTTAATACGTAAAAAAAAATTGGAAAAGTTGCCCGGAAAATTGGAAAATCAGGAAAAACTAAAAAAAAATAATCAGGTTAGCCAACATAGCTTGCCAAACAATAAAAGAACTAAACTAGCAAAAAAACAGGGGTGGGGGGCCTTTTTGTCAAATTTTTGAATATCCTTCATTTCTTAATAGTTCTAACCACATTGTCGTTGAAGAAGAATTTAATACTTTTTTTGCAACAATTAGATTTAAAAAAACTATCTATTTTTTAACCGACTTCAAAAAAGGAGGAGGTTCTCTATTCGACTGAATTTTTTTTTTTTTTTTTTTTGTGCCTATGTTACCTCATATCTCCGCCAATTGTCAACCGATTTTGAAAATTTTTTTTGCATTGGGTCCAGTCTAGCTTCCGATTGGTCCCATTTTTTTTTCGATTTTTTTTCATAGGTATTAGACCTTTTTTATTAGGTTTGTTTAGACCTAACCTCTTTGTTTATGAACCGATTTCGATGGTTCTTTTTTTATCCGAAAGGGGGTGTCTTAGGGATGGTGTCATATTAATTTGGTCAAGTTCTGATGATATGATCACTATTAATAACATCACTAAAAGAGAAAAATAAAAAATTTTAAGAAAAAAATAAAAACCGACTTCAAAAAATTAAATGCAACAAATAAAATACACTAAAAGGTATAAAATAATTATTATCTTATTTAGTTACAACTAAACGACGAAATATTAACATGAAATTACTTTTTGAAGTCGGTGCCAAACAAACTATACCTATAAGCGAGCGTACCCTCCAAACGTACTAAGTAAGATCCGTCGAGTGCGATTCATAAAAGGTATATGTTTGGCACCGACTTCAAAAAGTAATTTCATGTTAATATTTCGTCGTTTAGTTGTAACTAAATAAGATAATAATTATTTTATACCTTTTAGTGTATTTTATTTGTTGCATTTAATTTTTGAAGTCGGTTTTTATTTTTTTCTTAAAATTTTTTTTTTAAAGTACATTTAAAACCAAAAATTAAAAAAAATTCGTCATGATAACTAAATTTTTGAAAAAAGTTATAAATACTAGAGAAATGGGGGGGGGTGATACTGGAGGTGCACCTATCTGTGAACAAAACTTATACATAAATATATAGTAAGTAAAAAGATTAATTAGAATTGTTATTTTCCATTCAATCTAAATTGTTCGAATGGAGAATAGAAAGGAATTTGATTTGATTTGATGACATTTAGAAAAATTGTCAAGCGGCGAGGAACGAAGGCAAGGGATGAGAAGGGAAAGGGGGAGGGAGGCGGGCAAGACAGACAGGAAATCGAGAGAGCGAAGCGAGAACGAGACAGGGTCTGATCGAATACAACAGAGGAGAATAGAGTGAGAATTTAGGGGAAATTAGATTAGGAGAGTTAGAAAGAAGGGGGAACCACCGAAGACCCGAGACCCACGTGTCGTTAGGCGAGTGGGAGATGGAGGGCGTCTGGGATTGTCAGTTAACAGCTGTTGGCTATAGTGAATGCATTCAAATTAGTAATATAATTAATTGTCGAATCTATAAACTTATACTCTAGAAAGTGGTTTAGATTTGACTTGCTTCTGTTTTATATATATAGATATATTGATTGGCAACTAAGTAATTGCGGATTTTTTTTTTTTTTTTTTTTAGAAAATCAAAGACAATTTTTTCATGGAACTAAATAACTTTATTCTGTAATGTATTGCCCATTTTGATCAATGACCTTTTGCCATCTTTCAGGCAGCATCATAATCCCACGTTCATAAAACTTCTGGTTTTTATTAGCAAAAAACTGAATCAGGTACGATTTGACATCATCATCATTATTGAAATTTTTACCATTCAAGGAGTTTTGTAAAGATCGAAATAAAAAGTAATCAGATGGTGCAAGGTCAGGACTATATGGTGGATGTGGCAAAACATCCCAACCAAGCTCCAATAATTTTTGCCGAGTGACCAAAGATGTGTGTGGCCTTGCATTGTCATGATGGAATACAACACCTTTTCGATTTGTCAATTCGGCCCGCTTTTCTTCAACTGCATTGTTTAATTTCGTTAGTTGTTCAATGTAGACAACAGAATTGATCGTTCGGTTGGGTGGTAAGAGTTCAAAGTAGACAATTCCTTTGTAATCCCACCAAACTGATAACAAAACCTTCTTTTGATGAATACCAGCTTTTGATGTTGTTTGAGCTGGTTCACCTGGCCTGCTCCACGATCTTTTCCGCTTGATATTGTTGTAAACAACCCATTTTTCATCGCCAGTTATCAGTCGTTTTAAAAATGGATCATTTTCATTACGTTTCTTTAGCAAATCGCAGCTGTTAATGCGTTGCGTTAAATGCGTTTCTTTCAGTTCGTGAGGAACCCATGTATCGAGTTTTTGAACATAGCCAAGTTGTTTTAAGTGATTTTCAATGCATGTATGTGATACATGAAGCTTCTCTGCAATCTCACGTGTTGTACTGTGACGATCCGAATCGATTATTGCTTTGATTAGGTCGTCATCAACTTCAACTGGACGACCAGAGCGTTTTTCATCTTTGAGTGAAAAATCACCAGAACGAAATTTGGCAAACCAATTTTGACACTGCCGTTCTTTTAAGGCTTCGTCGCCATAAACAGCACATAACTTTTTGTGAGCTTGCGATGCGTTTTTCCCTTTGCGGAAATAAAAAAGCAAAATATGACGAAAATGTTCCTTTTGATTTTCCATTTTTCAACGAACGCCAAACGAAAACTACGCAACCGATCAAAAAACTTTTTTTACTGATTGACAGCTGAATTGCCAACTATCAAATAACAAAATGTGTTTTACATTTGGACTACGCCAGCAAACCTAAAAATTCAACTGAAGCCATCTATGAGTGAAATCCGCAATTACTTAGTTGCCAACCTTATATATCTAGGTATATATATATGTACACAACCTCAAGATCTGCCCAGGTTTTGGTTTGTTTTTGGCCCTGATTAAGGGGCAAAATTTTGAAAAAAAAATTAATTTTCGGGGCATTTTTTTTTTGAGATTTTTTGAAATAAAGGGTATTAAAAGGAAATTTTATTGGAATCCCAGACATTTTCTAAATTTAAAACAAAAATAATTAATAAATAGAAATTTCAGAAGAAAAATGATTATGTATTTAAAACAAATAATTTTCATATTGAATTTAAGTAGTATTAGTATGAAATGTTTAAAATATAAAAATTAACAAAAAAAAGGATTAAGCCCATAACTCGAAAACTAAGACAGTTTTATTAAAAAATTTTTTTTTTATTTTGGACAATCCTGAACTCAGCTATCTCGTGTTCACGTTTGATCCTTGACTTTAGGGACACCCTGGTTAGGCGTTAGACTAGTAAATAGTAAATGCTTTCACGCCTATTTGCTTCATTTCGGTAATGTTTGATTCTGAGTTTTTATTAGTATTGAACAAGTAACAAAATTGGAATGATGATTAGAGCGAACACAGAATGGTGACGAGATACTCCTCCGTTATTTCCCACAATCACTGGAGCTTGATCAGATTGCGGATTTCCTAATTCTGACGCGATGTTAATCGTGACGGTTTCTTTGGGTTGTGTTGACTCAGGAGGCTCAACCGTAGTTGTAGTGGTCGTAGTCATCGTTGTTGTTGGAAGTAGGGTATCATTTCCTAACCAATAGGCAGGTCCTGGAATTGCCGTTACATCACGTGTTTCCTGCTCCACTCGTGTACCAGAAACAGCTCGACTTCGACTGGATCCGTCCGCATAGATGGCTACCAGAGTTCCCGTGTAAGGTGTATCAGTAATAGTGTGATTTCCCCATACAGAAATGTTTTGAGCAGCTCCTGGTGGTAGAATAGTTTTAACCTCGTGAACGGCCTTGACATTATCAGCATCCATTAATCCCCACTTGATCTCAGCTGCAAGGGTGCCGTTGGCCCACCGAATCGTCGTCTTATGTCCTTTGAGAACTGCTCTTCCTGGCCCCAATACACCGAATGCTTGGCTATGTAAGTCGCCACCGACGACACCTGCTCCTCCTCAACATCTGGGTCAGGGTTTTCATTGCGGAGGATGACGTCCCCAAGATGAGTGCGCGTCCTTTTCACTGACTCTCGGGCAGTGTTTAATTTCACTCCGCTTAGCTCGTATTGTACTGGCTCGATTTCTGTAAGGACTTCTCCTTCATCAAATGAGTCTTCCTTTATTTGAATTCAAGGATGCGACCCAAATGTGCCCCATTTGAGGGATATCTAATCTCCCCACTCGGAAGGAGCCGCTGGGTTCAGGAACGCGAGCCACAAAATAGGAATCACTAAGAGAGGCTCCTGCGAGGACGGCTCCGATGGCCACAGTGGGCGAAAACGTGGTCCATGGTTGTCAAGCCAGTCGAGCTGCAGATTCTGGGTTTACGAGAACTTGGTACTTTGAATGGGTTGTCACCTGACTATAAACTGACACTCGACATACTCGAGGGGTTTTTCGGTCTGCTTCTGGTTCACTGTCATCCAGTACGCCTGGCACCCAGAAACCTGCCACCATTGCTCGACAAACGATTCTTTTATTTGCTGCATTTCCACCTAAAAAAAAAACCCACCCCCCCACTAACCCCCCCAAAATACCCACCCACCCCAAAAATTTTTAAAATAATTATCATTAAAATTTAAAGGAATTATACTAAATCATCGCCAGTGACAGCGTCGGCCGGTGCCGCTGGTGCAACTTCCTTAGAACCAGGCTTTGAAGTTGGAGGTGACACCCACTGTAGGGTACTGGACCACCGGCTGTTCAAAAGTGGACATTATGTGCACGGGGTCCTCAGCTGCTGTCGTCCAAGAGGCGAAGAATAGCAGTGCTATCGATAGAGCTGTCGTCATGGTCCTTACTCCAGGATTTCGAAACATCTTATTATTTATTATCGGACTTTTCCTGTTGGTTGTGAGTAAAATTGAACCTGCTTGATCGCCGATCACTTTATTTATCACTTGGCTCGCAGCCGATGTCTGGCTATCGATCCGAGCGTCGCGCTCTCACTGGTTGTTCACTGCCGACTCGCAATAATATGGTTATTTAAAAAAAGCTATTGTTTTCAAAATTCCTAACTCTCTTTGGGTTGGGTGAAAAAATTTGAAAAAAGAATTCTGAAAAACCGTCTTTAATAGGGTAGAAAAAAGTTTCAGCCAAGCTTTTGATTATATATATTAGATGAAAAATATTTAATTTAAAATAAAATATGTTATTTAAAAATCATTTTTCTTAAAAATACCCTTGGGAATCTCACCTCATCTTTTTTCTATTGTATTTTAAGACCCTCAGCCATTTCAAAAGAACTAAGCCTTTTGGCTTTTGTATTCGAGCTCATTCATTCATTTCAATATTATTTATTTATTTCAAAGTTAATTATAAAGGGATTATTGAAACTATACTAACTAAACTAACTGAAAGGAATTCATTAGCTTTTGGAATTTCTTTAAAAATATATTTAAAGATTAAAACCAAAAATTCAATTAGCCCGTAGAATTCTTTAAAGAAAACAAAATCAGTTTTAAAACCCATTGTTATATTGTTTTGAAATCTAGGAAATATAGATAAATAAATACGGTATAATTATTTTTTTAATTAAATAACAATTTTTTGAGTTCATCAATTAAATTGTCAAATTAATATTTGTGGGATTTAAAACTCGATTTTTAATCAATTAAATTTCCCAACTTTTAATATATAATAATAATTATAATGATCTTATTGTGGGATATAAAATTAAAAAACCAATTATTTATTAAAAGGAAATTGAATAAAAATGTAATTATACATTTTTATCGAGACAACCACCTGTGAATAATTATTTCAATTAACAAAAAACCCATCAAAAACAACTTAGCCGAAGATGAGACCGTGACAGATCGAATGTCCAACACAAAACCCTCCTAACCCGTGAATTTCATCCAAATCGTTAGAGCCGTTTTCGAGAACCCGACCGGATATATATATATATATAAAACTTTGCTCGTTTAATATAATAAGATAAGATAAATAATGAAAAATTTACACTAAAAACAAGCTGACAACAACGCATTTATTTAACCTAAAAAGTGGGTTAACTTTAGTACTTTTTTTGACGTTTTTTCGCTTCAGCCATTGTCGCAACAGCTTTCAATCGCTTATTAAGAACTTTTTGTTTTATAAATCTCCCTTTATAATGTACTTTATCTGACATTTCTATGATAAAATATATACAAGCTCGGACAGTGTTGCCAGATTTGTCAAACGAGCACGGGATTGGCTAGTAGTGGTACATAAACAGCAAAAAGTTTTGGGCTTATGAATTATGAATCCTTATTGTCTGTTCTATATACTCTAGCATTAACTTTTTGCTAGTAACAGGTCATTCAATAAGTCCGTAAGATAAGAAAAAAACAAAATTTTGACAAAACTCATTTATAATATTATTCAACATAGTTGCCTTCGAGGGCGATACATCGAGTATAGTGATTTTCCAACTTTTCGATACCACTTCTTTACGATTTCTCTTTCTCGTCAAAATAGGCCTCAGTTTCAGCGATTACTTCATCATTGGACTTCTTTATGTATACAAAATTTGCTTGAGTTTGGTACAAGGGCCTAGATTTTCATTTTTTGACCACTACGCCCCTCCCCACATTTTGGGCGGTTAGTTTTTGCATTTTTAGACTTCTGGGGTCCCACTGATTATGTATACAAAATTTGGTTGAGTTTGCTCAAATGGCCTAGATTTTTTATTTTTAACCCCCCCTCCACCCCCTTAATTTTGGGTCGATATGCACCAAAATCTAATCAGCTCTTAATCTCAATGGACCAAAACTACGTGTGAAATTTGGTTTTGATATTCACACTAGTTTTTGAGCTAGCTCGTCCACAAAAATTTGGTAACGCACAGACTAACTAACAGACATTTTGACAAAACAATTATTATCTCGAAAAATATAATTTTTTCGATGTTCACTTATTAGAGCTTTTTTGTAGAGCGAAATGCCATAGTTTCGCTCAATTTTTACTTTACCATACAGGGTATGGTCAAGTATTGTAATCGTGCATTAAAAAAGTGTTTTTTTCCTTCTTTTTTTCGAAATATCTCAAAAACGGCTGAAACTATTTTGATTTTTTTTTATAATGATATTGATACAAGAAGAAGTTGCACCAAGAAGGTACAACCTCTGTAGTCCGTGGTGGACCCTTGTAACGTGAAGATAAGGGGAGATTTAGGGATTGGGTAGCAGTCGAAGGTATCTGTGGATGCTGGTCTTGAAAGATTGAAGGTTATAAGTTGCTGGAAAGACGGTCGGGGGAAGAGAGTTCCAGTCTCTAGATGTCATAGGGATAAATGAATTGGCGAATGCGTTTGTTCGATTAGTATCCAGTTTAAGCGCGTAGGGGTGTTGAATTTTAGAAAATCGTGTATTTCGCGCAAATGAAGCCTTTGGTGGGATTATCGATTTTATTTCGTCAGAACAAAGCCATGGTAATATCTATAAAAAAGGGAAAGGGCGGAGACAGATCTACGATGGGCTAGGGAGTCGAGTTAAAAAAATTGAGCGAAACCATGGCATTTCGGTCTACAAAAAAGCTCTAATAAGTGAACATCGAAAAAATTATATTTTTCGAGATAATAATTGTTTTGTCAAAATGTCTGTTAGTCTGTCTGGTTGTCTGTTAGTTAGTTAGTCTGTGCGTTACCAAATTTTTGTGGACGAGCTAGCTCAAAAACTAGTGTGAATATCGAAACCAAATTTCACACGTAGTTTTGGTCCATTGAGATTAAGAGCTGATTAGATTTTGGTGCATATCGACCCAAAATTAAGGGGGTGGAGGGGGGGGTTAAAAATTAAAAATCTAGGCCATTTGAGCAAACTCAACCAAATTTTGTATACATAATCAGTGGGACCCCAGAAGTCTAAAAATGCAAAAACTAACCGCCCAAAATGGGGGGGGGGGGTAGGGTCAAAAAATGAAAATCTTGGCCATTTACCAAACTCAACCAAATTTTGTATACATAATCAGTGGGCCCCCAGGAGTCTAAAAATGCAAAAACTAACCCCCCTCCCCTACATGATTATAAATAATTTTATTAAATATTAAATATAAGTGAGGGGCCAGGTTGTATGGTAAAGTCAAGTGGATGGCCACATCAGAACACGTCAGCTTATTTCAATCAAAATAGTTTTCAGCCGTTTTTGAGATATTTCGAAAAAAAGAAGGAAAAAACCACTTTTTTCATGCACGATTACAATACTTGACCATACCCTGTATGGTAAAGTAAAAATATTATTTTATGTTAAGTCTACTATATTGAAATGTTATTTTGTAAAGAAATTAATAATTAAAAAAAGCTGGAGGTTCTCATCTTTTGCTTGTCATTACAATACTAATTTAACCCATTAAGCGAGTTAATTATAACAAAAGCGAGACATGGATCTAGAATCACTTTGCTCTAAATTAAATCAATTTAGTAAAAGATCTTATTCTTATACCAATTTACACACACACACACACACACACACATATACATACATTCATAGCTGTGACGACTGGCCAAGAATAGGCAGTTAGTTACCAAAAGCCATTAATACAAAAATTAAAATAAATCAACTGGTGTGTTCACCATACGACTTTCACATTTTCATTTATTTGAAGTCTTCGCGACACTACTAATTTACACCCTCTTCCTTTATTTTCGTTTTTTTTTACTTTACCATACAGGGTATGGTCAAGTATTGTAATCGTGCATGAAAAAAGTGGTTTTTTCCTTCTTTTTTTTCAAAATATCTCAAAAACGGCTGAAACTATTTCGATTAAAAAAATTGAGCGAAACCATGGCATTTCGCTCTACAAAAAAGCTCTAATAAGTGAACATCGAAAAAATTATATTTTTCGAGATAATAATTGTTTTGTCAAAATGTCTGTTAGTTAGTCTGTGCGTTACCAAATTTTTGTGGACGAGCTAGCTCAAAAACTAGTGTGAATATCGAAACCAAATTTCACACGTAGTTTTGGTCCATTGAGATTAAGAGCTGATTAGATTTTGGTGCATATCGACCCAAAATTAAGGGGGGTGGAGGGGGGTTAAAAATTAAAAATCTAGGTCGTTTGAGCAAACTCAACCAAATTTTGTATACATAATCAGTGGCCCCCCAGAAGTCTAAAAATGCAAAAACTAACCGCCCAAAATGGGGGGGGGGGTGGAGGGGTCAAAAAATGAAAATCTTGGCCATTTACCAAACTCAACCAAATTTTGTATACATAATCAGTGGGTCCCCAGAAGTCTAAAAATGCAAAAACTAACCGCCCAAAATGGGGGGGGTGGAGGGTCAAAAAATGAAAATCTTGGCCATTTACCAAACTCAACCAAATTTTGTATACATAATCAGTGTGCCCCTAGGAGTCTAAAAATGCAAAAACTAACCCCCCTCCCCTACATGATTATAAATAATTTTATTAAATATTAATGTAAGTGAGGGGCCAGGTTGTATGGTAAAGTCAAGTGGATGGCCACATCAGAACACGTCAGCTTATTTTTTTTATTTCTCAAAAACGGCTCTAACGATTTTTTTAAAAATTAGTGTATTTATCAAGTGTCATGAGTTAATAGTTGTGTCAAATTTTTAATCCGATTGAATTAAAGGAAGGGGTTGTAAATTAGGAGTGTCGTAAAATAAATATTTTAATCGTCCATATCTCGTCTTCGGAAAGTCGCAGAGCCTTGAAATTCGAAACTTAAGCTATCTAGAGGCTACAAATAATTATTCACAGGTGGTTGTCTCGATTAAAAATGTATAATTACATTTTTTTCAATTTTCTTTTTAATAAAATTAATTGTTTTTTTTATTTTAAATTCCACTAATAGATCATTACAAATATTATTATATATTAGAATTTGCCAATTTAATTAATTAAAGGTATTTTTCTATAAAATAATTTATTAGAATATCAATTTCATTCTCTTAAAAAATCCGACAATTCGAAGGATCGTACCTCCTTCTTCAGGATTTAAAAGGGTCAACGAAAGAACCTCCGTGTATATTAATATTATTTTTAATTGCAATTACATTCAAAACTTTGTGGCCAGTGATACGTCTTGATGATGGCCATAGCGGGTCAAAACGTTGGTAAAAATATAAATTAAGTTTTATTTCAATTTTATTTTATTTTGGCTGCGATTAAAAATCGACCTTTTTACCTGAATTTAAAATTAAAAATAATATTAATATATCGCTTTTAACTGAGCAAAATCGCTCGGTGTTACAGGTACTTTATTCTTTATCTATTTTAGTATGAAAATCCTGGGCCAATCTCCCAAATATAACAGTTATAGTCTTTTGATAAAAGATTCCTGATCTATGTTTACATAAATTATTATCCCTTTAAAAAACGTTTTTTAAAACAAGGGCAAATATGTTTAATCAGCCAGCCCTCGAGTGATAATTTAGGTTTGATGGGGTGCACATATCCCTTAAAGGGGAGGCTGTTGTTTTTCTTTTCAATTAATTTAATATAAGGTCTTGCCAGCAAAAAAAATTCAAGACAACTGGGATCGTTTTGAGGACGTAAAAGACTCATAGACATAAAACAAATTCTGGATCCCTGTCGAAACAACCTAATAGTGGAGTCCGATTATTTATCGGGAAACCCTGGACGTCGAGGTTTGTCACTCCAAAAACCGGCCCAATGGTTTGCTGTTGGCTTTTCCGATTATGGGGAGCCGTTTCAGCCGATTATCCGAGTCACGTGGTCCGATTGGAGGAAGACGATTTTAATGTAGGGATCTACAATGAAAAAACGATACATATAGAGGTTAAGAAATTATATTTGATTTGAATAGATGGTAAATTTAATTATGCCGAAATCGATCTCTTCTCATATTTTTGGAGCAACTCTAGATATATTAATAGTTAAGATGTCGCTATTTGAACCAAGCACTGATAAAAGCCTGCCTCCGTGGTGTAATGGTCAGAGTAACTGACTGGCAACCCGGAGGTCTCGGGTTCGATTCCGCTATACCCAGACATTTTTCTGTAAGTATAGGGTCTGGTAATAAAAAATTAAGTGGGAGATAAATTTAACCGAATTTATCGCGCGGAGAATTTACCACTGCTCGAAGCCCCTAAAACCTTAGTAAATTGGATATTGAATTGTATCTAAGTTTCTAAGATTGGCTCGTGATTCCGGCTTCTTTTCCTTCTGCTCTGTTCTTTTCACGATTGAGGGGCCAGCCCATACAGGCCTTTAGGGGATCCACCTTCTGGTGGTATCTCCTTCTCATCAATATCATTAAAAAAAAAAAAAAAAAGTAAATTATGAAAATATTGTTATTTGAGTAAAATAGTGTAATAGTTAAATTTAATAGTCACAATCAAAGAAAACAAAATAACAAAATGAAAACGAAAATAAATAATAACGAACAAAGGAAAAAATTTCGCGTGTTTGTAAACATAAAATCAATAAACAATCCAATTCTCCATATCGTCTCAAATAAGGTATAAGGTAATCTAATTTTAATATATATTAATATTTCTTATAAAAAAAACAATTAATAATGTAAACAAAATTTTGGTTAATTTTTTTAAAAATATCTTAATTATTAAGATATCACTATTTGCAGAAAATCTAAGTCGTTTTATGATAACAAGACATTCGTTTAGATATAATAAGAGGTTTTACTAGAAGTAAACAAGACATTCATTTAATATTAAGAGATATCTAATAGAATAAAATAGATCACTCAAGTATATAATATATTTGGATTAAATACCTAAAAATTTGGTCATATTTGGAATGATTTCGATATATCTTGATTATTAATCAAATATCTTTGGAATAAATAAGAGCTCATTAAAAATGCTCAACTCTATCAATATATTTATTATAAAGAAATTGTTTTTTTCAGTATGGGTTTTAGAAATGTCTAGGGTACGCCCGGAAAAAAGGCAGGCTCAAAATTTTCAATTTTATTAAAAAATAAATGTTCAACATTTCTAAAAAAAATTCAAAAAGAATAGTTTGGTCTAGAATTTTAATTTGAATCTTTTTATCAGCAAAATATAAAATCCTTTAAGAAAATTCAAAAACATGCATTTGAAATACAAAAATACCCTCACAAAAAATAGAAAATACTATCTTAATTTAAAATTTTCAATAATACAAAAAATAAAAATAAATAAAAAAATGAAAAATTTCATTATATTCCAGAAAATTCGAATAAAATATGCCTAGAATTTTAATTTAGAAATATAATTTTAGCTCCAACCCTCTCTCAAAAAATTCAAAGTATCTTCGTAGCTCCAAAAAATGCATTTAAAATAAAAAAAAATCTCTGGGAAAAAAAATGAATTTGAAATATAAAAATACTACATAAAAATGTATTTGAAATACAAAAAACAATTAAGAAATTAAAAAAAAAAGTATTTAAAATAAGTACAAAAATACTTTAAAAAAAAAAATACCTTATATTTTCTTGAATGAAAATTTTCAAAATTATTCGAACAAATGAAGAAAATTTGAAGCAAAAATGTCTAGAAAATTTAATTTTAGCCCCACCCCTCTCCCCGAAATTCAAAATACATTAAGGAACTCCAAAAATATATTTGAAATACAAAATATTCATCTAAATATATGTATTTGAAAAGCAGCTTAGCCTAAGAAATCCCAAAATGTATTTGAAATATAAAATTAAAGAATCTCGAAAAAAAAAATGAATTTGAAATATAAAAATACAAAATTCTTTAAGAATCTCCAGAGAAAAGAAATTTGAAATATGAAAATTCTCAATAAAAATGTTTTCGGAAATATAAAATCCCTTAAGAAACTTCAATAAGTGTATTTGAAATAAATAAATGAAATAGAAAAAAAAAAAACTACAAACTACTTTCTTTATTGAAAATTTGAACAAAAGTTCTAGAATTTTAATATAAAAATTTAATTTTAGGCACAGTAATCTCCCTAATTAGGTAATATTTTCTCAACGAGGGGTGTACACCTACTTCCCACTTTCAATTTCAAGTAGAAGACAAAAGATGAAGGGGCATTATCTAATGAATTCCAAAATAATTCCACATAATTCGAGAGTTTTTAATCGGAGCGACCAGGAGTGCCAGATGTATCTTGACGGCTAATAATAATTATTTTATTATATTAATGATCACCTTATTGATTTATTCTGAAGAGATGGCCCAGCCCAACCCTTTTTCAGCGTTGATCTATTTATTTAATATTTTACCCAGTAGCCTATATTCACAGTCAAATATTTATTTTTTCTTGACCATGGCGGTTTCCGCCTATTTATTTATTTTTTATTCCGACTACGGCAACTTCCTGTCTACTTATTTATTTATCTGTTTTTTAAATTATTTATTTTTAAATAATTTAACAACAATTTCTTTAAACCCAGTGACATATTTTAACTATTTATTTTTTTCTTTATTTATTTAATCATTTATTTCTTTATTCTTCCCAGTATATTTATTTATTTACTTTTATTGTTTGGACGACATGCGGTATTCCCCTTTTTATTGTTATTATTATTATATTATTCTTGGTCGCAGCATACTAAGGTTTCTTATTGTTAAGGATAAATAAATTGAATTGCTTCTTTCCAGTAATTTATTTTGTTATTCAAATGGTTAATCCAAATATTTCGAGAGCGCTCTCGTCATCTCTTCCTCAGTGGAAACCATCCCCCACCATGTTTCACTGAGGAAGGGATGACGAGAGCGCTCTCGAAATATTTCGGATTAACCTGAATAACAAAATAAATTACTGGAAAAGCAATTCAATTTATTTATCCATAACAATAAAAAATTAATATATCCAGTACACACCAAGCCAGCAAAATTCTTATGAATACTAAGGTTTCACACCGTTTCACACCTGAGCCACTCAACCGGATCCTGGAGTGGGAGGATCGGAAGGCTATGAGGGGGAGATGGGAGGCCCTAAAAAATAATAATAATAATTCCAAAGAGGTGTACACCTAATTCCAATCACCGTGCACCCCCTCGATTTTCAAATAAATAAAAATTTTCACTCATTCTTAAAAAGTCGAAATAAAATGGTCGAGAATTTTCATAAGATTTACTCGCTTTCCCTTCACCATATAGTTTTTAATAAATATCTCAATTCCTTCACAGTGCCCCTCTAAATTTCCAAAAAAAATTACCTATAGGGTGCCTGATTTCATCATCTAATTCTAGAATAGTTTTCCGAGTGTTATGAAGTCATTTTTGGTTGACTGGAACACAATGCTTGTCAGAATGAGTACGATATGACATAATTTGACATCTTTTGTTTGTATTCATAAGAATAGTGATTGTTATTTAGTTATTATATAATATAATATAGTAGTATAACAGCATAAAGCATGTCTACCGTATTTACTTTAGGTAAATTAACTGCTGGTATTAATAAATTTAAGTATTTCATAATTATTAAAAAAGGATTTTCGTGCCAATGGTAGAAGACTTTTTGAACTTTTAATAATGAAACAAACCAAAGAGAGTTGTATCTAGGACATTCCACACCAAATCGGACAGTTTGAAAAAATATTAATTTTTGATCCTGTTTGATTTCTTAACATTTTTTGTAGTTTATAAAAAACAAAAATTTTTAAAAATAAACTGATGTGGCCATCGACCAATGACTTTACCATACACCCTGACCCGTCTCTTATATTTAATATTTAATAAATATTTATAATTACAGGTGTACCGGAAAGTCATTACCGGTTTTTCTAACAGATGTCGCTAGGCTTAAGTATGCAATGTTATGATTTGACACATATGCATTTTATTCTACTGACATCAAGCTTCAAAGCTATACATGTTATATTTTGCGAAAGTAACACCTTCATAGATTTATACCTCTTTGAAAATGTCAAGTTTCATGCCTGAAAACGTGCATTTGCGGCACGCATTACTTTTCTTATTTAATCAAAAGAAAAAAGCCGCTGAAAGTCATCGTTTGCTGGTAGAAACTTACGGTGAGCATGCTTTAACCTTAAAAACATGTGAGGTGTGGTTTCGAAAATTCAAAAGTGGTGATTTCGATGTGCAAGATAAAGAACGTTCTGGTAGACCAAAAAAGTTTGAAGATGCGAAACTACAGGAGTTATTGGATGAAGACCCAACCCAAACTCAAAAACAATTGAAAAAACAATACACCGACAACAAATGATCAATTTGAACCACGCATTGATCGAAAAACGTCCAGAATGGGCCCGAAGACACGGTAAAGTGATTTTACAACACGATAACGCGCCGTCTCATAAAGCAAAACCGGTCAAGGAAGCGTTGAAAGCACTTGGGTGGGACATATTATCGCACCCGCCGTACTCTCCAGACCTTGCCCCGTCCGACTATCAACTTTTCGCATCGATGGGACACGCGCTTGCAGAGCAGCACTTCGCCAATTTCGAAGAAGTTAGAAAATGGCTCGATGAATGGTTTTGCTCAAAGGACAAACAGTTTTTTTGGGATGGCATCCATAAATTGCCAGAAAGATGGGCAAGATGTATAGAATCAAATGGCCAATACTTTGAATAAATAAATTTTCCATTTTCTTAAAAATTACGTAGTTTTTTTTCGAAAAAACCGGTAATGACTTTCCGGTACACCTAGTATTTAGGGGGATCAACCACGCCCCCTCATTTTGGGTGGTCAGTTTTTGTATTTTTCTTATGGGGGCCCACTGATTATATATACAAAATTTGGTTGAATTTGGCCCAAGTGATTAGATTTTCATTTTTTTTACCCCCGCCCATTTCGGGTGGTTAGTTTTTGCATTTTTAATCTTCCAGGGGCCCACTGATTATGTATACAAAATTTGGTTGAGTTTGCTCAAAAGGGCCTAGATTTTTATTTTTTTGACCCCTCCAAAAATATTGTAGTTATATAGGTTCATTTTATAGTACATTATTCTTGTTTTTACTTTGCCATACAGGGTATGGTCAAGTATTGTAATCGTGCATGAAAAAAGTGGGGGTTTTCCTTCTTTTTTCGAAATATCTCAAAAACGGCTGAAACTATTTTGATTAAAAAAATTGAGCGAAACCATGGCATTTCGCTCTACAAAAAGCTCTAATAAGTGAACATAGACATTTGACAAAACAATTATTATCTCAAAAAATATAATTTTCTCGATGTTCAGTTATTAGAGTTTTTTTGTAGAGCGAAATGCCATGGTTTCGCTCAATTTTTTTAATCAAAATAGTTTCAGCCGTTTTTGAGATATTTCGAAAAAAAGAAGGAAAAAACCACTTTTTTCATGCACGAATACAATACTTGACCATACCCTGTATGGTAAAGTAAAAAAGTCTAATTTGGTCTATTTTTTCAAGAAGTTATGGTCGAAAAATAAAAAAAAAAAAACATGCAACGGCTTGTCGAAAAATTTGAAAATTTACCAGGGATAATCTCAAGAAATGCAAATCAAAAAACTGTCCTATTTGATATGAAATGCGCTATATTTATAAGTACATACAAAGTTAGATGACACGCTTTTTGATTTTCTCTTAAAATTTATTATGATAAAACCCATCAATAGAATTTTTTTCTTTTTTAGGATACCTGTGCCGATGACTCGGGACGTTTGTCTGTTGACCCGGAACAACATTGTCTCAATTTCCGCTATGCTGTACATGGAAATATCACAAAATTATTTTTCACTCGCAAATTCGACACCTGTGATCCAAACGACTACATTATTGAGGTTAACAAATTTAAACCTATTGTCCAATTTTAAAATAAATTTAAGCAATGAAATTTATTAAACAATAATAATATCTACAATATTAATTCAAATTTCAAATTTTTCTATCTCGAGGCCCGAAAAAGCCATCGATCCTAAATACAGGGTGGGGCATAAAGATCTACCACATTTTGAAGAGGTATAAAAAAAGGAAAAATTTAAGGTAGTTCTTTCACAAATGCAAAAATTCAAGAAGTCTTTGAAACTTGGAATATAAGTCATTAAAAGCATAATACACATACTGTTAAAATTTGAAGACGATTTACCACACCAAACATGAAATAATTGCAATTAAAAATGACATTTTTTACATAGGGTAGATAGGGAAAGGGTGGGGATATGATCATTATTTTATTTTTTTTTCATTGAAGGACTTTCACCATCTTGATGAAAAACTAATATTTGTTAGAATAATATATTCGGAGTAACTTAAAAAAAATTGAAATTATTTACCACGTAGTTTTGATAAAAAACAAAAAAAAACATATTTGGGCGATTATTTTTAGTGGAGGGGATATAAGCACAATGGCTTGGAAACGATCCGGCAAGTATGTGTGTATCCATATAGAGATTTCGTAGTGTGAGTGGACAGTCACGTTAAAAAAACATAACCTAAAATTTTAGTTCCGTTCATATTTATAGAGTGGTTACGAGGCTAAAACTTTTTGTGTGGATTGTCGCGAAAGAACCTCCTTAACTAGAAAAAAAACTGAATATAATTTTTGAAAAGAACATAAAATAATTTTTTTTTTAATGTGTTTTAAACATTATATCAGACAAAAAAAGGGGGGGGGGGGTCAAAAATGAAAATTCTAGCCCTTTCGACCAAACTCAACCAAATTTTGTATACATATTTTGTGGACTCCCAGAAGGCTAGAAATGCAAAAACTAACCACCCAAAATGGAGGGAGGGGTCAAAAAGAAATTCAGCCCCCGACAATATGTATACAAAATTTGGTTGAGTTTGGTCGAAAGGGCTAGAATTTTCATTTTTGACCCTCCCTCCATTTTGGGTGGTTAGTTTTTGCATTTCTAGCCTTCTGGGGGCCCACAGAATATGTATACAAAATTTGGTTGAGTTTGGTCGAAAGGGCTAGAATTTTCATTTTTGACCCCCCCCCCCCCTTTTTTGTCTGATAATGTTTAAAACACATTAAAAAAAATATATTTTATGTTCTTTTCAAAAATATATTCAGTTTTTTTCTAGTTAATTTTTTTCATTTTTTATACCTCTTCAAAATGTGGTAGATCTTTATGCCCCACCCTGTATTTGTAATCTTTATAAATCCATTTTCATTTGAAACTTTTGTAGCTATTTAAAAAGGAAAAAATCAATTAAAAATCCTTCATAATTATTGAAATACAATTTAATTTTCATTATAGTATACCTAACCTCTAAATTCACCCTTTATCAATGGAAATTTTGAAAAAATAGTTGTTTTGAAAAGAGATGATATAAAACAACTATAAACAAATAATTATTTTGAAATATTGACAATTCTTCGAGAAGAAGAAAAAGAAAAATATTTGATAAATATTAGAAAAAAAAAACTATGAATATCTATTCTTTTTTTTTTTTGTAATTGAATTTTGGTTATTTAAATTTTCGATTATATCTAGAATTAAATATTTTTTCAAAATTCTCTTTATGTATTTAAAATTACAAGATGGGAAAAGTCGAAAAAAATTATGTCCCAAGTTGGTTAAATGGCTAAAGTTAGAGAGCAATTCTTGTATTTAGATGTAGAATCGGTTTTTCGAAAATGCCTCTAACCATTGCAATGAAAATCACGGATTATGGGATTTTGGGTAAGAGAAATCGATCTCTCAGAGTTTTATCTTCAGATAACTTTCACTTGATTAGCTTTTTATTAATTAAACTAATAATTATCAACACAGGTGGGTGTGTCAATGAAAATTTATAATTTCTTTTTAGTTTAATTAAATTGAGTTTTTTAAATTTTAAAACTCTCTAAGTAATATCTCTAAGTATATTAATATTAAGATTATTATTAAAATTGGGAAATGTTTTTTTTTTTTTTTTTATTAGATCTTATTATATTAAACGAGCAAATCTATATATATATATATATATATATCCAATCGGTTTCTCGAAAACGGCTCTAACGATTTGGATGAAATTCACGGGTTAGGAGGGTTTTGTGTTGGACATTCGATCTGTCACGGTCTCATCTTCGGCTAAGTTGTTTTTGATGGGTTTTTTGTTAATTGAAATAATTATTCACAGGTGGTTGTCTCGATAAAAATGTATAATTACATTTTTATTCAATTTCCTTTTAATTATTAATTGGTTTTTTTAATTTTAAATTCCACTAATAGATCATTACAAATATTATTATATATATTAAAAGTTAGACAATTTAATTGATGGATTGAGAGGAGGGAGAGGATGAAATCGGGAATATGGAATTGGAATAATTATCGGAAAAGAGGTTTTTTTCTTTAATTAGTTTTTTCCTCTTATTAAAAACAAGGACTAAAAGATGATCAAGGACACTCGATGGTGGAGAAGTAATCTCCGGAGTCGAAGCTAAAATACAATGTATACATTAATTCATGTAAAATAATTGGTTTAATAAAATTAATAATTTAATTGATAATTAAAGATAGGATTGTAATATGAAACTGAGAGATGAGGATGAAACCAATCGACTTGATTGGGGAATAATGGAATTGAAATAATTATCGGAAAAGAGGTTTTTTTATCTAATTAGATTTTTCCTCTTATTAAAAACAAGGACTAAAGATGAATAAGGACACTCGATGGTGGAGAAGTAATCTCCGGAATCGAAGCAAAAATACAATGTATACATTAATTAATGTAAAATAATTGGTTTAATAAAATTTATAAAAACAAAGAAAAATTAATTGATGGAAATTAGTGGAGCGGAGGATTGAATGGTGGGAGAATAATAATGGAATTGGAATAATTATCGGAAAAGAGGTTTTTTTATCTTAATTAGTTTTTTCCTCTTATTAAAAACAAGGACTAAAAGATGAACAAGGACAGTCGATGGTGGAGAAGTAATCTCCGGAGTCGAAGCTCAAATACAATGTATACATTAATTCATGTAAAATAATTGGTTTAATAAAATTTATAAAAAAATAAAAAAAATTTAATTGATTAAAAATCGAATTTTAAATCCCACAAACGTATTTTTTCTGTATTAGAATTTGGCAATTTAATTGATGAACTCAAAAATTGTTATTTAATTAAAAAAAATAATTAGACGGTATTTATTTATATACCTATAGACGAGTGGTGAACCGCGATTTGAATTAGGTGTACACCGTCTTTGGATTACTTTGGAATTCATTAGATAATCTATTGTCTTCTAATTGGAAATGAAAGTGGAAGTGGAAGTAGGTATACACGATTTTAGGATCGCGGTTCACCCCTCGCCTATACATATAACACATAATCTGTGGACCACTACAAGGCTCAAAAACTGGGTGAGGGGGCGGGGGCGAAGGTGGAGGAGATGGAGGGGTGCGGTGGTGAAGGGGTATGGTGGGGCGAGGGAAGTGGTTTTGGGCTTGGGTGGAATTGGGGTGGGGTGAGGGTGTATGGGGGTGGGGGAGGGGTGCAGGAGGTGGGGTGAAGTCGGGGCGTCGGGGGGGTCGGGGATTAATATATAGCTTTTAACTGAAGCAAAAAGTTACCGAGCATCGCTCGGTGGCCAGGTACTAATAATATATATCTAATATATGTTACATCACTCGTATCCATAGTAAATTTCATAAATGGAATCGCAGGGAATTAAATAAATTAAAACACAGAGTTTTTATTAAATTATTAGCTCATCAAGAGTGATAAAATGAGCCACTGAGGAAGTCAAAATAAATTGACGAAACCCCTGGCTAACATAATAAAAAAATCTGTGTTTTTTTTATCTTACGACAGTCTTATAACTCAAAAACAGTGAAAAAAAGTTTCAAATAAAAGTTTATTTATATCAGAGGGGAAACTAAACTACCAGACTGTATCCTAAATCATCTGGATAAATTCCAGTTCCAATTTCGTTATTTTAGCCTGTTTCAGTTTCTTGGAGCCTTTTACATTTTTTTTTTTTTTTTTAAACAGATTTACAACAAAAAAAAAATGAAGCTCCTGAGGGCAAAATTATTAAATTATTAATTATTATTAAATTATTTGTTTAATAATTAAATATTTGATAATTAAGTTGAATAATTGTTAAAAATAATTATTAGGATTTTTTTTTGAGATCTAATTGATTCAATTATTTTTTTTTTGTTTGATTTCTAATAAAAAAATAGTTCTAAATATTCTAGTTTTTCAGTTTTTTTTTTTTTCTAGATTAAGAATATGTACAGTAGGCTTTTATTTAAATAATAACATCCTAATACTTACTTTAACAATTATTCCAACTTAATTATCAAATATTTAATTATTAAACAAATAATTTAATAATAATTAATAATTTAATAATTTTGCCCTCAGGAGCTTCATTTTTTCTTGTTGTAAATCTGTTAAAAAAAAAAAAAAAAAAATGTAAAGGCTTCTTGAAACTGAAACAGGCTAAAATAACGAAATTGGAACTGGAATTTATCCAGATGATACAGTCTGGAATGTCTCAGAACAGTGTCGAAAAATGATTACTTATTATTACTTATTATTAAATTATTTATTTAATAATTAAATATTTGATCATTATTATTTGATAATTAAGTTGAATGATTGTTAAAAATAATTATTAGGATTTTTTTAGATCTAATTAATTTAATGTTTTTTTTATTTGATGTGGTATAAAAAATAGTTCTAATAAAAGTTGTTCAGTTTTTTTTCTAGATTCAGAATATGTACAGAAACATATATGTTTCCATTTAAAAAACAGAACTTGACCTCGAAATACCCTTGAAAGCTTGTTCTAGGTCGACAAACAATAGCGTAGTTTAGTTTCCCCTTAATATAAATAGACTTTTATTTGAACCTTTTTTTCATATAATGCTTTGTTTTTGAGTTATAAGCCTGTTTCAAGAAAAAATCTCACCCGGTATATTATATAGGCTTATTTTCATTAAGCAGAGGACAACCTCAATGATTTCTCTTTTCTTATATCTCCATTAATCGAGATTTGGATTAATATTGGAAATATAAAGCATCTATAATATAAACAAATCAATATTTTGAAAAATAGACAATCACATAGCTTTTACCTTGAATAAAAAACAATAAAAAATAAAAATATTTACTGAAAATTTTATTTTTTTTCTAAATATTTCTGATAAGTAGAGTATTAAAAAACAGAATCGATTAGTCATTCAAAACGCCATTCGTTCCGTAACGAATAGGGAATGAAATCTAGGTGACAACTTAATAGAGGTTAGTGGATTTTATTTTATGTCTTGCGCTTTTTGCACAACTATCATTAAACAAAAAAATCAATACTTTTTTTTCTTTTTAGATTTTATCTTCTTTTTTTTCTCCAAAAATAGCTCTTAACGATTTTCTATAAAACTGCATTGCATGCATTTTTTTTTTCTCTAACGTGTGACGCACGAAACTTGAAATACTCTGCCTTCTCAATTAGGCTTATCGTGTGCCAAACTTTTCTCAACTAGAGAAAAATGCTAAAACACTCGTTTTAAATAATACAAATTACGTATTCATTTTAACTTTTACATGCTATATTATATGAAATAATTTTATAGACATATAAACTAGACAATTAAGTCTATTAAATTTGGTTCAATTGTTTTTTTCTACGTCATAAAAATTAAATTATTTATCATTCGATTTATATTATATTTTATTTACCATAAAAAGGGCATACTGAATTATTGTAATTGTCCATATAAAAAAGTGTTGTTTTTTTAACATAGTATTTTCGAATTATCTCAAAAAAAAGTTATTCAGGCATTTCGGTCTTTTCAGGGTGAGTTTTTTTTTTTTTTTTTTTTTTTTTTTTTATCTTATAACTCAAAAATAATGCATTATATGGAAAAAAAAAGTTTCAGATCAAAAGTTTATTTATATCAGGGGGAAACCGAGGGGTGAACCACGATTGGAATTAGGTGTACACCTCTTTGGAATTATTTGGAATTACTTTGAAATATTTGGAATTACTTGGAAATATTTGGAATTACTTGGAAATATTTGGAATTACTTGGAAATATTTGGAATTACTTGGAATTACTTGGAAATATTTGGAATTACTTGGAAATATTTGGAATTACTTGGAAATATTTGGAATTACTTGGAAATATTTGGAAATACTTGGAATTACTTGGAAATAAAAGTGGAAGTGGAAGTAGGTGTACAGCATATTAGGTCGCGGTTCACCCCTCGGGGAACTAAACTACACTATTGTTTGTCGACCTAGAACAAGCTTTCAAGGGTATTTCAAGGTCAAGTTCTGTTTTTTAAATGGAAACCTATATTTTTCTTGGTACATTTCCTAAATCTACAAAAAAAAAACAATGAACAACTTTCATAAGAACTATTTTTTTATACGACATCAAATAAACAAAATATTAAATCAATTAGATCTCAAAAAAATCAAATATTTAATAATTAAATAAATAATTATTAAATTGAAAAGTCACAACAATGAAAAATAAGTGTTTATAATGATCTTAAAACTTCATTATACACAGATTTAAGAGATTATTTTCTACTTAATAGAACTATTTAAAATTCTTGAGCTTAAAAAAGTTTATTTCTCGTGTCAATCCAGTAGATAGTTATATTGTATTACCATAATAAAAATGGAGCATTTTTTTGTTGAAGACAGATGTTTCATCCAGAAGACTTGCGATACACTCTGGAATGTCACAGAACATTGTCGGAAAATTATTAAATTATTTATTTAATAATTAAATATTTGATCATTATTATTTGATAATTAAATTGAATAATTGTTAAGAATAATTATTATTTGGATTTTTTTTTGAGATCTAATTGATTTAATATTTTTTTTATTTGATGTCGTATAAAAAAATAGTTCTAATGAAAGTTGTTCAGTTTTTTTTTTGTAGATTAAGAATATGTACAGAAACATATAGGGTTTCCATTTAAAAAAACAGAACTTGACCTTGAAATACCCTTGAAAGCTTGTTCTAGGTCAACAAACAACAGTGTAGTTTAGTTTCCCTCGAGGGGTGATCCGCGATTGGAAATATTTGGAAGTACTTGGAAATATTTGGAAGTACTTGGAAATATTTGAAAGTACTTGGAAATATTTGGAAGTACTTGGAAATATTTGGAAGTACTTGGAAATATTTGGAAGTACTTGGAAATATTTGGAAGTACTTGGAAATATTTGAAAGTACTTGGAAATATTTGGAAGTACTTGGAAATATTTGGAAGTACAAGTGGAAGTAGGTGTACAGCATATTAGGTCGCGGTTCACCCCTCAGTTTCCTTGATATAAACAAACTTTTATTTGAAACTTTTTTTATATAATGCTACTGCTTTTGAGTTATAAGACTGTCTCAAGATAAAAAAAAACTCACCCGGTATAATATATGTATATATATATCTATATATCTATATATATAAAATAGAAAAGTATGTATATATGTATGTGGACCAACGATCTGATTGGCCAGTGCATAGCCAATGGCAAAGCGTTAAATTATTAGAACGATTCTGATTGGTCAGATAGTGATCGTGCTTAGCCAATGTGTTAAATAAATCTTTCTTTATTGTTCCTTATTGTTGAATCAATTTCATTCAGCACATTCTTTCAATACTTACAGTATCATTTTAAATTTCAATTATTAAATTGGTATGAACGAGACGCTTCCCGCCAGGGGCTAGGTGACGCCGGGCCGAAGGCCCGGTCGTCAGCTAGTATATATATACAAGAATTGCTCTTTTAATATAATAAGAGTAGATAGTGGATGGGAGATTGAATTCCCATAATAATGTCTTTTAATGTATGTTCGGAATAATCGTGCCTACTAGTGCTGCTACTACTACTCTTAATCTCTTCCCCTAGGTGAAATATATTTCATTCGATTTTTAAATACGTATTCGCTAACAAATTAGCGACCGATTTTAATGCGATAGAAAATTAAAAATCGTGAATAATGTTAAGTTGCCGTAAGGATATTGTTGGAACAAAAGAGGTCACCATCCGAGAGATTAATGATATTGTGACTGGGATGGAGGATGGATGACCCACTGGCCCGTCCCCCCCCCCCCCCCCCCCAGTGGGATGGATGAAACGGCATAAACTATTATATTGAACGAGAGAGGCTCAATAGAACAAAAAAAAAAAAAAGAAGATAATTGAGAAAAAGTTTAACAAAAAAACAGTTTTGTAATTTTTGTTTACTCATGGTGTTCAATGTGGACGCGTGACATTGCAAACCTGGACGATTATTTCGAGAAAGGGGTATGGATCTCATTTAATTCTTTAATGTATACCTACTTCACCTACTTTATTAAACGAGCAAAAATTGTTTATATATTTATTTATTTCTATCTTAGTTCTATTTTGAAACGGTCTTCACCGATTTTGATGAAACCAACGTGGATATCGATGAGGCAGTCCAAAAAAAGAAGAAGATAATATACACTATCTTTTTTATTGATAAACCCGACGTTTACTACATTATAATTCTGCTAAGAATGAAATACAATATATTTTTGTTAAAGCCACTGAAAGAGGAGACAAAGGGGAATGTCGCATTGAGATCGGATTAGCTTCCGAAACGTCGGTTTATGAATAAAAGATAGTGTAAATTATCTTGTTCTTTTTTTGGACTACCTCATCAATTTCCAATAACTTTTAAGGAGTTCGGTGTTGGTTCTAGGTGAAACATTTTAATATAATAATAAAACTAAGATACGAGGTAGGTTTCACAAAAAAGAAATAAAACAAAATTGAGTTTTGAGTTCGATATATTTCGGGGGTTAGCCCATCATCAGGAGTCTAAGAAAACTGATTACATATTGGAAAAATAGTTTTACAAGTAAGAATTTTTAAAATTTTTTTAAAAATGTATATGGTGGGGGGAATGTAGGGGAAGAGGGGGGGGGGGTAGTTGTTGTTCTAAGGATTAATATTTTCTATTGAGATTTGAGCTGGGTGAAAGGGATCTATCTATACCTGATATTATAATAGCGAATGGACAGGTACCTGAGAAGGTACAACTTAAAAGGTATATAAGAGAGTGCAATTACCCTAATATAATGTGCAAACAATGAAAGGAATGTTTATTTAATTTATTATAACATATAATCAATAATTGTATTTTTATACACTTCCAATTGATTATTTAAAATATTTGAATTATTAGAGAGGGCTATTTTTATCTCGGTGGATTCCAGGAGGTCCAATTTAAGGCCTTTTCTTTCGAAATGAATGGGGATAGGGTTATTATTAGAGGGTGAATGGTTAGATTCATGTAAGTGAATTGCGAAGGCTGAGGTCGAATCTAAATTAATGTTATCGGATTTGTTGAGGTGGTTAAGGGCTCTTACATGCTCGGAGTAACGTATTTTGAAAGCGCGACCTGTCTGCCCAATATAAAAAGCGTCGCAATCTTGACAAGTTAATTTATACACTCCTGATTTGTCTAATTTATCTATTTTGTCTATTTTATTGTTAATTAATTGAGAGCCTAAATTGTTGTTGTTGTATAAAGCAGGAGTGATTCCATATGATCTAAGGGTATAAGCTAATGGAGATGTCAGATGATTAGAAATGAAGGGTATTCTTCTATATATTTTTTCGGTTCCAGATTCTAATGAGTGTAAGTGTGAGATAGTGAATTTACGTTTGATTTTATTATAAATTTTGTTGATAGTCGAAATGTTATATCCATTATTCAGGGCTATATTCTGAATGATGTTAAGCTCTTGATTGAAATTTATAGTATTCATAGGTATACTGAGGAGTCTATGAATCATTGAATAGAATGCTGCAAATTTTGTATTAATGGGGTGATTAGATGAGAAGGGAATGACTGTGTCCGTGAAAGTGGGTTTTCTATATATTTCATAGTGTAATTTTTGATGTGAAATAGTTATTTGAAGGTCCAAGAAAGCGAGAGTATTATTTGTACCTATTTCAGAAGTAAATTGTATATTTTCATGGAGAGTATTAAGATATTGTTGGAATAGATTAATTTGTCTTTTAGTGCCAGACCATATGACAAAAATATCGTCTACGTATCTACGCCAGAACACAATATCTTTGAAATAGTGGTTGGTTGGGCTAAGAATGGTTTGTTCTAAATGAGACATATAAATTTCTGAAAGCAAGGGGCTAAGGGGACTACCCATGGCTAATCCTTTTTGTGGTTTATAGTAGTTATTATTAAAGAGAAAATAATTTTGGTTTAGGCATAGGTCTAGTAATTGGCGAATATGATTATTTCGAGATGGGTCTGTAATATTTAAGTTAATAAGTTCATCTAATATTATTTTTAAGTCCGAAAGCGGGATCGAGGGGAAAAGATTTTTAACGTCGAACGAAATGAGTTTGTAGGAATTTTGAATATTTATATGTTCTAAAGCCTGTGTAAGTTCTAGGGAATTTTTAATAGAGAATTTAGAAGTAAATATATCTTGCAAGATATTATTAAGATATTTACATAATTTGTATGCGGGGGCATTGATATAAGATACAGGCTAACCCCCGAAATATATCGAACTCAAAACTCAATTTTGTTTTATTTCTTTTTTGTGAAACCTACCTCGTATCTTAGTTTTATTATTATATTAAAATGTTTCACCTAGAACCAACACCGAACTCCTTAAAAGTTATTATCAGAACTTGACCAATTATATGGTACCACCCTAAGGTACCCTCTTTCCAATAAAAAAGAATCATTGAAATCGGTCCATAAATAAAGTTATGCGCGTACATATATAACAAAAAGGTCAATACCAATGAAAAAAAAACAGGACCAATCGGGCACGAGACTGAACCCAATGCAAAAAAAAAATGATCGAAATCGGTCTACATTGTAAAGAGAAATAAATGTTCAAATTCAAAAAAAAACAGACCTTTTTTTCAAAGTCTATTAAAGATTAAAAAATATTTGAAATCAATGTAGAATCTTAATTTTGATAGTAAATGTATCTACGTATAAGCTATACGTTTCGTTTTGTATGATCTTGTTAATCCTGAATATGTATCTGATAAGATTTTCTCTTTAATAATCTACAATTCAGGTGGTTTTAAAACAAACTTTCTTTTAATAAGCAGTACCTGGCCACCGGGCTTGATGCTCGCCTAGTTTTGATTCAGTTAAAAGCTATATATTAATCCCCGAACCCACCCCTAGCTCCCGGGACCCCGCACTTCACCCCACTCGCCCCATTCCTCCCATTCCTCCATTCATGTCCTTGATCATCTTTTTAGTCCTTGTTTTTAATAAGAGGAAAAAACTTAATTAAAGGAAAAAACCTCTTTTCCGATAATTATTCCAATTCCATTATTCCTCCCAGTTTCCCCTTTCACAAAAAATTCCCTAATTTTTTATATATATATACTATATATTAATATTTGCTATAACCTCATTAGTGGGTTTTAAAATTAAAAAACCAATTAAAAAATAAAAGATAATTGAAAAAAAATGGGAACAAACCCCTTTTTTTATTGACATTTTCATCTATAAATAATTACTTTAATTAAGAAAAGATCAATTAAGATTAAATTTGTCGAGGCCCAGACCTAGCCAGATCGTTTTCTCATCCACAAAACTTGTTAATAGAATTTGTTTCATCAAAATCGGTAGAGCCGTTTTCAAAATAGAACTAAGATACAAATATATATATATATAAACAAACAATTTTTGCTCGTTTAATAAGAGTAGATAAAGTACCTGTTTACTCTCGTCCCATAAGACACAGGCTTATTTTAGAGCACATTTCGGAGTAAAAAAAAAGTGGGTTTTAAAGACCGGGACATATGCTAAGTGGTTTCTGCAGAAAAAAGCTTGTTTTTTGATAAGCAACTCAACTAGCATCTCTAGAATCTTTCGGACATTTTTCTATGTGAGTGTGTTTATGTGTGTATTTCGTAAAATCCTGATGAAGATAATGTAGGTATTTATCAAAAGTTCGACGGAGAATGTGAGTGTTTTGTAAGTTTTTGATCTCCATCTCTGATAGTACCTATAAGAATTTTTAATTCTTTAACAGTCCAGGGAAGATCCTAAAGAAATTATAGTTAAGAAACGGCAAATTGGCGATCAAATGACCCGGGAGGTCAGTCCGTGACCCACGTGATGATTTCAAGGTAATCAGTACGCATGAATGATTAGAAAGTAGGATATGGATATGGCTTAATAACTTTCTATGGGAATAAAAATATGTATTTTTACCAATTAAATAGAAAAACAAAATAAATGATTAAAAAATATTTTGAATAAAAAATGTGGGGAAAGTGTCACACTAGGGCTTCTCAAATGGGATTCCAGGGGTGAGAAATTTGTCCCGTTATTCCTGAAAAAATAAATCAAGTTTCCCGAGATGCCTGGGCTAAAAATTATTCCATTGTCGAGACATAATAAACCAAATATCAGGGAATCGCTCGAATTCTAATTAAGATTTTTTTACGTTTTTTAAAGGATATTGAAAATATTCTTTTTTTTCCCCCCCCCCCCTCCCCCCCCTCCCTTCCTCCTTCCTTCCTTTTCTCCTTTCCCATTGTCTGCCTGCGTACAAAAAGAAAAGGGAAACCTTTTTTTAAAACCCTAAGAATGGGATTTGTCTACCTGAGAATAATTAATTTGATTACGAAAAAACCCATCAAAAACAATTTTGTCGAAGATGAGACCGTGACAGATCGAATCGTCACCCCAAAAACCCCTAACCCGTGAATTTCATCAAAGTCGGTAGAGTCGTTTTCAAAATATAACCAAGATACAAATATATATACAAACAAATAAATATACAATTTTTGCTCGTTTAATAAGAGTAGATATATCTGAATAATAGTCCAGTCAAATTGTGTTTTTATCAGGAAAGTTTTGGGGTAGTTCTGATTTTTTGCATATATATGTTTTTTGGGGCGCTGAATCCAAATCTGAGGTCTCCCACCAAAATTTCGTGACGCAACATTGTAGAAAATGCAAAAAAAGGTGAAAATTTCCATTTTTTGGCGGTTTTTCGCTTATAACTCGAAAACTATCAACTTTTCGTAAATAACCTTCCTATTCAAAATGAAAGTTCATAAAATTTCCTACAAATTTCATTATTTAGGTTTTTTCTCCGACCAACCGTTCGGGCTCAAGCGCAAAATCCAAGTTTTCGACCTCGGCAGCCCCCCCCGGATCACCCAAAAACTCGCACTTTTTTCGATATTTTCCCATTTTGACCATGAAGGAGCACGTTTTCGACAAAGACCACTCTATACATTTTTAAACTAGATTAAATTTGCTACAATTCAAACAAAGTTTCATCTTAATTGGATAAATGGTAATCCGTGCCGCAATGAGGTTGAAGTTTTGAAAAACTGCAATTTTTTGCAAAAAATCGCAATTTTTCCTTCATAAAATGAAAACCACTCATCCTAGAAACTTGATTCCTATCTCATTCTCTAGGAAATTTTGTTGACTTGAACGTTTACTTGGACCACTTTTTTGTTAAAACTCTTAGATTTATAGATATCCAGCATTTTCCATGACAGGATATGATGCGAATCCTCAGAAGTGCTTGAGCCCGAACGGTTGGTCGGAGAAAAAACCTAAATAATGAAATTTGTAGGAAATTTTATGAACTTTCATTTTGAATAGGAAGGTTATTTACGAAAAGTTGATAGTTTTCGAGTTATAAGCGAAAAACCGCCAAAAAATGGAAATTTTCACCTTTTTTTGCATTTTCTACAATGTTGCGTCACGAAATTTTGGTGGGAGACCTCAGATTTGGATTCAGCGCCCCAAAAAACATATATATGCAAAAAATCAGAACTACCCCAAAACTTTCCTGATAAAAACACAATTTGACTGGACTATAACTCTAATTCACGGTTTATCGTTGTGATACAGGACACCCTGTATTTATATTTTATTGATAGCGTTTTTCTTTAGGAGACGGACTGGTATAAATATGCAATTGGATGTTGATGAAGGCAGTCCACGGTGGTTGTAAAAAATAAGACTATAATGGTTTTATTATTTTACATTTATTTGTTAAACCGACGTTTCGGAGATTTATTCTCTCCTTCTTCAGGGTAACAAAAAGTCAATGAAAGTAGTTCAAATCATAATTACTTCCTGTCTCCTTTGACAATGCCAAAAAAAACATTATAAAATTTTTTCATCTCGAATAGAAAAAAAGCAAATCTCGAGTGAAAAAATTTCATCAACATCCAATTGCATATTTTTTGTTGGATAAGAGATTAAAAGAGATTATCCTTTAAAGATAGTTCACTTGTAAGAAGATGGCAACAAACTTTTATAAATTTTACTTTATTTAATTAAATTTGTTTTAAAATGAATATTTTTTTCCAGTATCTATAATAATTGTCAAAATGTGGAACAAGTAGATTGATAAACCGTATTTTATAATTTCTATTTTTATGTTTGTACTAGCTGCCCCCGTGGCTTACACCCCGAGCGACACCTAGGGCCCTGCGGACGCTGCTCTTTCACCTAGCTTGGTCAAAAGTTCTAATTTTTCGATTGATGAATAAACATATTTCATTAAAATTAGAACAGTCATGTTCTCGGTAAGTAAAAAAAAAGGCCTTACTTTTTAATTTTTTTTTTTTTTTTTGTAGTCTTTTCGAATTTTTATCATTTTATTTTTCAATAAATTAAGAAATATAATTGAAATGAAATGAAGAAGGCTTACCGAATGCGACCCTAAATAATGTCATAAATGTACGATATCTCAAGTAGACTCTAGACCAGTATTGCAATAAATGCGGCCCAACATAAATTTATCAACTTCCTTAAAGCATTGAGATTTATATGTATAGTTCCTGGAAAAAACATAACAATAAATAATATATTAAATAAATAAATAAATAAATAATAAATAAATAATAAATAAATAATAATAAATAAATAATAAATAAATAATAACAATAAATAAATAATAATAAATAAATAATAATAAATAAATAATAATAAATAAATAATAATAAATAAATAAATAATAAATAAATAAATAATAAATAAATGTTTATTCCTCGACCTGCTTAGTGGCACAAGTCCTCGGTGGCCTGATAATTTTGTTTCTCTAAAATAAGAAATCTAGCGAAAAGTTTTCGAAAAATAAGTGCTAATTTTAAATTTTGAATCTGGACTAAAATTCAAGATTTCCGTAAAAATAATCACCATTTCGGTCTATTTTCGACTCCATTTTCATTATATATAAATTTTTTACCTGCAAACTTTCTGACACATATAACCTTCAAAACTTCAACACCTACGCCCCTCCACCCTTTCTCTTGATCTATTCCTCCTTCTCTTCGGTAATGCAGGGATCTCTTCTCAAAAAAAATTACCTTCGGCCGGGACATTTCTTTTTCTCATGTGGTCCATATAAGCTAAAAAGTTGGACACCCCTGCTCTATACAATCAATAATATTGTCAATATTAATTTGAAAGTTTATAATAGGAAAAATAAGGAAAGTTTTTATGTGTGACTTTTTTATTTATCAGCCAACGTTTCGTTGACTTTGCCGACTTCTTCAGGGCTTCAAATAGTCAAGAAGTCGGCAAAGTCGACGAAACTTTGGCTGATAAATAAAAAAGTCACACATAAAAACTTGTCCACTATTTTATATGGACTGAAATGATAATTGTCAATATTCTTTTCAATATTGACTCTCTATATGCATCAATATTCGTCAAAATAAACTCATCAATATTCTCAATTCATTTTGGCAAAAATATTTGTGCTGAGTTCTTCAATATTGACAGGAAATATCATTTATATCCGTCAATATTGATAGGCCGCCTCAATACTCTCCTAGACGATCAATATTTTCGTCAATATTGAGGCGAATATTGACAGTATTATTGATCTTCTAGGGTCTACTTACTTTTTGGAAGTCGGGGAATACTAAACTCGGATTTTTTTGCGCGGATTACTTCCAAGAACAACATAAACTTTAACCCAGGGGAGGCCTCAACTTGTGTAGAGTATTCTTATTATACAAAAACCATCCTGTCTATAATCTACAAACACATACAAAAATTATTTCACATTGATATTGAGTTTTTCTCTCTGTATCAATTATTAATTACAACGCGGAACATTTGAAGTGACTTCACGAAGCACCAGTGTTCCGTGGAACACGGACTGAAAACCACGAGTCTACTTAAGGCCGGTTTTATCTATCTCTCGTTGAACTTAAATGTAGATTCAGATTGCGGTCATTTTTCAGCTCTAATTGGTGGTTGCCCTTCTAAACGTTTGCCCTTTTGACTTTTAAAGTTATTTTGAAAGGCAGAAGAGCTAATTTTATAAAGACAATCCAAAAGAGGTGCTTCAGCATCTCTATCGATTCTGAAAGGGACGACAGACCTATTGCCATGTATGATCTCTTATACTACCATTTCAAATCAGGTCACCCCCTCTTTGATTTTTCTTTTTAAATTTGAACATCATTTGGACAAACTTCTCCCTAAATATGTTGTAATATATAGATATATGAATCTTAATTCATTAATTCATTCATTTTTTTATCATCTTAATGGCTTACATTTCTGAAGATGCTTTAGTTTTTTTGAAAAAGTAATAAATTGCAGAGAAAATGTTGAGACTTTGTATCCTTTGTCGCATAAATTTTGATGATTTGCTGATTTTACAGCTTCTATAGAAAGTTATGCAATTTAGCTAAAAATATGTAGTTTATTAATACAAACTTGAGAGGAAATCCAATGAGGGTGTCCACTGCTTGATGCAAAAGAAACAATACAATATACACAAGTATAAGTTAATATCTCTACTTAATTTTGTTCAGGGAGAATGGTGTGGGTACTTGGTGAAACATTTTTAAATAAAGTACTAAGAAAATTTTGAAACTTTTTAAAATTTAAAATATAAAATACTAGGTAGGTTTCACAAAAATTAAATATTTTTCAAAATTTTCTTTACTTTATTCTCTACTTAATAATGAAATCGGCTTACGATGGCCATGATCCCTCCTGATCTAGCCCGGATACTGACTGAGCGAGCAGCCTCGCGAGGCTGCCTCGGGCGTTTGCCGCAGAACCGTCCTGAGTGAACGCAGGAAACGACCCGAGGCGCCTTTGAGCATTCACAAAAACCGACAACCGATGGATCGGGCCGAGGCAGCCTCAGACGAGGCAACGGGCACTTTTGCCTTGGGCGAGGCACGTACTGACCGACCAGGCATTTGCCTCAAGGGGCTGGCCTCGCGAGGCAAATCCTCAATCAGTATCCGGCTATTGGCTAAAGAGATCGAATGGAGGTCAGTGATTGGCCGTGCTTAGGCAATGCACAAATACTTGGTAGCTTAAAAATAATTGAATCGGTCTTTTTGAAAAGGGGTCATCTCAATTTTTTTTTTTTTTTTTTTTTTTTTTGAAAACGGGCTATCTCTCAGAGTTGACCCACTTTTCAAACTTAATGGCAAAACATTATTCTTAGTCCTTAAGAGCTATTCAAAGATCATAGTCATAGGACATTCAAAGCTTTTGTCATAGATACAAGATTCAATACAGGCTTTGTGCTAAACCTTCATTTAAGAAAATTTTCCAACGTACAATTATAGATTAAAATATAATTAAATATCTCTAGTTTTTGACGTCAATGGTTTTTTCTGACGTCAATGTTTTGTCAAAGGTTGCTTTCACGATATAAAAAATTAGATAAAGAACATTTTTTTAAACGACCTAAAAGTCCTGAAATATAAATTACTCTATATAAAATTAACTAGTAATAATAGTAGAATCATCCGCAACCTGTTTGTGAGCGTCCCACGAAAATTTACCCCGAAGAGGCGGTTCCCGCCATTTTGTTGCCTACTTCGAATTGTCGGCATCATAAGCCTGGGATTAACGAGATGAAATGAAGTACTAGGTCCTGGCTGTTCCTGTGGCTGAAGTGACGTTGTAGATGGCTGATTAAGCACAGATGATTGAACATGCGATGGGACATTAATTTGAGAAGCACTTGACTGATTTCGTGGCTCTACCCTGTACCCCATTTTGCCCCAACGGGACTTTGTAAGCTAAAAATTTTTTTGAGGTTATAAATTGACAAGTAATCGTGTAAATATTTAGTCTAAAATCAAGTTTAAAATACAGGGATTGCTATAAAACTTTGTTGTCTACATAAAAACCTATGTATTTCTGACAGTCACACTCGAAACACACTCTAAAAATAACATCAAATCATTGAAAAATCGTTTTTTACTCACAGCAACGTCTTATGCTCCGCTCAGGTTTTCGCTATCGGTGCAATGAAAAGTTTCGAGATAAAACCATAAGATGGCCTTTGAAGTTTTATTAAAACTGTTTTAGTTTTTGAGATATAGTGGGGCCCCATCTTGCCTCGCTACCCCGTCTTACGGGGGCCCCTTCCCGTAATAGTAGAATCATCCACTACCTGCTTGTGACGTCCCCAAAATTTGTTCCCCGAAGAGAGCGGTTCCCGTCATTTTATTGCCCATTCCGAACCGCCAGAGAGCTCTGTAACTGGTTTTTTTTTTTTATTGTTTGAAGAGAATTTTTACAATCAGTCAATAAAATTTTGACTATAAGTAAAATTTATAAAATTTCTACATTCACGCAACACAATTATATCCCATTCACACAATTGAGAGGTTATTCTTCCAGTGAAGGATCCCTCAATTAAATTTATTAGTCCAGCTGTATGTGGCAGAACGTTCTTCCATGTCCAAAATGTGGTATTTTTTTAGTCTCCTTAGAGTTAAACTGTTGTCCAAAAGAGTGATGGCTGATGAATTCGAATGATCTTCCAATTTTTTGATATGTTTTTTATACTGATCAAGGATGACTTTTCTGACCGATGGAACGATAAGGTCGTTGTGTATGCTAGCATTGGTGACATACCATGGAGCGTTGACGATATTTCTTAGTATTTTGGATTGAGTCCTCTGTATTATACTAATGTTTGACTCGCTGGCAATTCCCCAGATTTGACAAGAATATGTCCAAATTGGTTTAAGAATTGATTTGTATAGCAGTACCTTAGATTTTAATGCCAATTGAGAATTTTTCCCAAGAAGCCAGTACATCTTTTTGTATTTTAAATTTAATTCATTTCTTTTTTTAATTATGTGCTCTTTCCAAGTTAATCGTGAATCAAGATGCAATCCCAAATATCTGACCGAGTCGCCACTTGGAATAATTCTCGAATTCAAATATACAGGAGGGCACGAGATTCTTTTGTTTGTAAATGATATATGTGTAGATTTTGATTCATTTACATGAATTCTCCATCTGTGTAGCCAGTCTTGAATGATGTTGAGACTTTCTTGTAGTTTATTTGACGCTGAGACAGGATCGGGATTTGTAATCATCATAGCGGTATCATCTGCATACGTTGCGATGAATATATCTTCTGAAGTTGGTATGTCGGCAGTATATAGAGAATATAGAAATGGCCCGAGAATACTGCCCTGAGGAACTCCTGATCTAATGGGATGATATAGTGAAAATTCATTTTCGATCTTTACCTGGAACCATCTGTCTTCCAAGTAAGATTTTAGTATCCAATAGAAATGGTCAGGGAAGATTTTTTTTATCTTGTAGAGAAGTCCCTGGTGCCAAACCTTATCAAAGGCCTGTTTGATATCAAGAAAAACCCCAGAACATATGCTTTTTTCCTCCATTGCACTTTCTATATTGTTAACTATTCGATGTATCTGTTCAGAGGTTGAGTGTTGAGTGCGAAATCCGTATTGATGATATGGTATTATTTCGTCAAAATCTATACTTGACTTGAGTCTCTTTAATATTAGTTTTTCAAAGAGCTTGGATGTTTGTGGAAGTAAACTAATGGGTCTGTAAGAGGAAACTTCATGTATATTTTTTCCAGGCTTGATTATCATAATTATATGAGCGTGTTTCCATTGAATAGGAAAATATCTAATTCTCAAGATAGCATTAAAAATTGCGGTTAGTAGTACTAATCCTTTTTTTGGAAGTTTTTTTAGTAGTTCGATTGTTATTAAATCATAACCGGGAGACTTTTTTTTATTAGGTTCATGTTTGAGGAGTTTTTCGACTTCATTTATTGAAAAGAAAGGTATAGGTGGGGATAATTGAAATGGGGTTTCTAGGAAATTTATTATTTCATTGTTCACTAAATTTGTGCATGTTTGGGGGAACGGATTGAATGTATGTTCCAAATGTTTGGAAAATGTGTTTGCTTTTTCAATATTTGTTCTTGCCCATGTATTTGTATCTGTTTTTAGTGGGGGTGAGAATTGCTTTGGTCTTTTTAAATATTTGGTTGCTTTCCACAAGGAATATTCATTAATACCTTGTGGGGATAGTTTCGATAGGTAATCCTGTAGGGTATCATTTTTATTTTTTGTAATTAAATTTTTTAATATTTTAGAGGCTCTGTTATAGGCCAATTTATCAGGTATATATTGACTTCTTTGCCAAATTTTTCTTAGTCTTCTTTTTAAAGTTATTTTTTCCCTTATTTCAATTGGGTAATTTATTTTAGTAGTTTGATTATCTAATTGAGGTGTAGATAACCTGGCTGCTTCGTGGATGTGGCTATTTAGGTGTTCTATAGCTTTCTCAATATCCTCTTCTGTTTTAAGAGGAATTTTGGTATTTAAATTTTCATCGATGTTTATTTTGAATGATTCCCAGTTTGTTTTTTTATTATATAACGAAGGGGTTTTTTCTTTTTCTTTTATTATTATGTAAGAGCTCAATGTAGCAATCACAGGAGTATGATCAGAACTAAGGTCTAGACATTCTTCAACGTTAATGTACGAGTTAGAGATACCTTTAGATATGTAAAAATCAAGTAAGTCAGGTAACCTATTTGGGTCTGAGGGCCAGTAAGTAGGTTTTCCAGTGGATAGGATATTATATCCTTTATTTGTAATAGTTTTAAGTAAGTTTCTACCTTTAGGTGTTATTAATCTGGATCCAAAAGATGTGTGTTTGGAATTAAAATCTCCACCAGCTATGAATTTAGGACCAAGAGTGTCAAAAAATTTTGAAAATTGTTCAGTTGATATAGAATGTTTAGGTGGACAGTATATAGCACTAATTATGATATTTGATCCGTTTATATCTGATATTGATATTGATGTGGCTTGAAGATAATCTTTTTCAAATTTTTCTAACTCATGGTGATAGATTGAATTTTTGATAATAATAGCAGTTCCAGCATGTGCCTTACCGTCTGGGTGTAAAGAAGAGTAGCAATTGTACCCGGGGATAGAGAAATAGTTCTTACTTGTGAAGTGGGTTTCTGAAATTAATAATATGTCTATTTTTTTAGTTAATAGAAAAATTTCAATTTCTTGTCGTCGTTGTGCTAGTCCATTAGCATTCCAGAGAACTATTATATAGGAATTAGGCATCATTCTTGTTTATGACTTTTGTTAGCAAGTTTAGGATCATGCTGTTTTGATTTAAAAGTTGAGTAAATAGTGATTTAAATTCATTTATAAATGATGTTAACATGGTATTGAGATCATTTGAATTATTATTGTGATTATCGTTTATTAAAACACTTGCATATGACCTTTGTGTTTGTTGAAAGTTTTGATTTAAGTGAGTAGAAGGAGTTTGGGGTGGAGTTTGGATATCTGCTACTGCAAATTGAGTAGCTATTTGGTTATTTTTGTTAACTCTATTATTAATTATTTTGTTTTGGAGTGGCATGTTTCTTCTTTTTATTAATTCCTTATAAGTTGAGCAACCCTTGTAGTTTGCAGGGTGGTTTAGAGAACAATTTGCACAGGTGGCTGGTGTATCTTTGGGTTTAGTGCAACTTTCGGATCTATGAAATAGGCCACACCTGACGCACCTATATGGTTTTAAACAATAACTTTTCGTATGATTAAATAATAAGCATCGGCTGCACTGAGGGATTTCTTTATTTTTCCTGGGTGGTTCTATCACGATTTTAGTATTTTGGAGATAACTTATACTATAAATAAATTTATTATTTTCATTTGGCTCAAGGTCAAGAAAGAAAAGTGGTAGAGGACTTTTGGTGATTCTGTGTTTTATGTTGATAATGTTTCTGACATCAAAACCTTTTTCGGCTAGTTCAAATTTAACCTCATTGATATCAGTAGTGTGATGAAGATTTCTGATGACAACTCTAAAAGAGCGATCTTCTTTTAGTTGGTAAGTGTGATGAATTATATTTTTCTCTTTTAAGTATTTTGCCAGTTTTCTAAATGAATCACTTGTGGTTGTATATATTTTGACTGTCGAATTGACTAGGGCTTTACAGATGTAATCATTTTTGTCTATAACGCTTGAAATGGTGTTTGCCATTTCAGAAAAATTTAGCACGTCATATATATAAATAGGTGGAGGTCTTTGGACTCTTGTTACTTGGTTAGAATTAGAGTTTTCCTTATTTGGACTGTTATTTACCTCGACTTCATGGTTCGATAACGAAGAGTATCTATTTGAGAGTTGAATTTCAGGGGCTGTTTGTTTAGGGTCGAAGTTTCCTGAGCTTGATCTTCGCCGTTTAGCCCTTTGCCATGTAACATCTTGGTTGGGAGTGTCTTCATTATCTGACATTGTCTCATTAATTCATGAGACTCTGGATTTTGATGCAGATAAAATTGTTTTCACTTAGTTCACTGGTTTACACTGAATTTAATGAATAAATAGTTTGTATTTCAATCAAAGGCATTTGCCTTATTTATTAGTTAAAAATGTGATAGAATTTACGAATCTATATATAGTATTTAAAATTTATTATAAATCGGCTCAGAGGTCAAAGGATTTATATTTGATCCGTTCGACTCGACAGACGATGATAGACGACATAAAAACAGCTCGGTTTTCAGAATACCGGGCTTGGCATTTATCTCACATTTACGTAAAAAAAAAAAGAAAATGGATTTTTTTGTCCATTTAACTCCGGGTTTCACCTCAACTTTACAATTGCTCTCTAATTTCTGAAACCACTCGCTCAAAAACATACAATGTCCTATCATCTCAGTCTTTTTTTTTAAGTCATTGTTCTATAGAAGGACAGAACTTTGCAAAGCTAATTTCTTAGTCAATTTTTCTCAAGCGAATGATGCCCGCCTTGTAAAATCATCGTTGGGACCTCGTAACCTCTATTTTTTACGAGGTTAAGGAAAGAACTCCACGCTCAACCTCTTTTAGTCGCCTTTTACGACAAGCAGAGGATACTGTGGACCAATTCTCTGTCCCCGGTCAACAGGGGCACCTTCATATATCAATAATATGAAATAATAATAATAATCTTCCATATTTATCAAGAATCGTATGTTTTTTTGCTCTCTGTGGTTTATTTAAAAATTGGTCATGGGAGCAATTATTATATCCATATATATTTATTAATATAATGTTCTACAAGTATATTAACAAATTTTGGTTAAACAAATACAGCAAATATATAATCTACACAATAAGTGTTATTTTTCTTAATGAAATAAACAATAAATCCTAATCATTATCCTATACTACTAAAGCGCATTTGCGCCTGCCTCTGTACCTATGTTCGTCCCCAAAAAAACAGTCGTCATGGTTACCAATTTAAATGAAATTATCTATATATATATAAAATTAAGGTTTTGTCTGTGCATTTGGGTGGTGGTGTGGGTGGGGGGTGCTGGATGAGTTTCGGGGAGGGGGGGATTGTGGTTCGAGGGGGGTGAGCCTCCTGGCTAGCAAGAGGGGCCGCCGAAGGCGGGCCATGCTACTAGTTAATAAATAAAAGTATAAAACTGCCAGTACACTCATTTCGGGTTTTTTCCTTTTCATTCTCTATTTCCTCCCATCATTCTTTTTCGCCGATCAACTCTATTATTTCGAACAGCCCGTCGTCTATCCTTTCATTAAGTCCTCAGCAGAGCAATCTAATTTTGTTTGAAAAAATTTAGAAACTTTTTATGGTCATGGGTTTATATTCTATATTAATGGATTTTTTAATCTAAATTTTTCAAGAACAAAATATAAATCAATTTTCATTTTTATCTAATTAATTTAAATTATTCATTCATTTTTATGTTGTACTGTTTATAGTAGGAGACAAGTGAAAGTCAGTGTGGTATGTACTAAACAAGGCAGAATATTTTCATTAAAGTATTTCCATACGTGGTGAAGCATTTTAGTTGAGAGATGAGTTTTTAGAATATCTGATTGAACTCTTCTGAAATCCAATACGTTTAATCTCATTTCCTTTCCTTCATTAAATTCTCCCCTAGCTGCTACCCATAAGATATAATTCTCCTCTGTCACACATTAAATCATTTGAATATCGATTTGGAAAGAGGAAATGCAATGCAAAATGGTCATTATGGATAATGATTCATTATTAGCCAGTTTGAACTAAAATCGGAATTTACATAACGAGTTAAAGAAAGAAGGTCCAAATTCTAAAGACGTGCAACAGCTGTGCGGGTGGCACTCTGCCTCGAGAACCCGGGCATGAAATCCTCGACTTCAATTCTACGCACCATTTGTCAGCAACACGTATCTAATATGTCGCTTCACTTAAAAACGCTTGATTGTTAACCGGAGATTCGTACATCTCGCCAGCATGCCGCAAACAAGCTCCGACCATTTTCGTACAAGCCTGTGCATGTTTGGATTCCAAACATCCATCTCATGTGTGACTGTTTCGTGGTATAATATGAAAGACCATCCGGTTTTTCATAATATGAACTTATTCCTTTGATTAAATAACTGTTGAATCTTTGCTTCTTATACAGGGTGATTCACGGTCGATGGCACGTTAGACGTTTATGGAAAACGGAACGCAGGATTTTTCTGAAAATTTAGCACCTTACATTTTCTTACCTGTTCTATCGATCTAAAATATTTTCAGCATTGCGACGTTTCGGCTTCCATCGAAAAGTCGTAGCAACTTTATTTTTTTAAATGGAACACCCCGTATATTAACACGTTTTTAGAACCGCCCTTTTATTAAAATACTTTTTTGTTAATATTGTCCTATACCTATCTCTATCGGTTTTCGAGATAAAAAATAATTTGTGTTAAATATGGTCCAAAACATGGCCCTAATTAAACTTAAATAAATTAGTGCTCTCAATTCATGAAAAGTTGATATTTTGGTGGTAGTTTAGACAGACCCGAAGTATTTAATTTACGCCGAGAAATCGACTCCATATTATACAGGGCGTGCTAAGATTACTATTATTTCCGTTATTCATAAAAGGGGTCAAAAGTTCGTTTTTTCAAAATGAGACCTCCCATATATTACTCAATAAATTGAAAGACGAAGGAAAAATGCTTTAAGACGATATATCATGTTCCCTATACCTAAAACATCAAGTTTTCTTAATAAAGCTTTTCGTTTTTGTGAAAAATTACATTTTAATGAATTTAATTTTAACTAACCATGGCAATATCAAAGCTTATGACAGTTTGTTGACTATTTTATAAGTAACTTATAAACAGTTTATTGACGATGTTCAAAAAATCTCCCAAAATGATCGCAAATATTGATTATTCAAACGAAGTTCTTATAGTACAAAAAATAAATAATTTCATAAGAACTTCGTTTGAATAATCAATATTTGCGGTCATTTTGGGAGATTTTTTTGAACATCGTCAATAAACTGTTTATAAGTTACTTATAAATAGTCAACAAACTGTCATAAGCTTGATATTTCCATGGTTAGTTAAAATTAAATTCATTAAAAAGTAATTTTTCACGAAAAAGCGGCTTTATTAAGAAAACTTGATGTTTTAGGTATAGGGACATGATATATCGTCTTAAAGCATTTTTCTTCGTCTTTCAATTTATTGAGTAATATACGGGGGTCTCATTTGAAAAAACGAACTTTTGACCCCTTTTATGAATAACGGAAATAATAGTAATCTTAGCACGCCCTGTATAATATGGAGTCGATTTCTCGGCGTAAATTAAATACTTCGGGTGTGTCTAAACTACCACCAAAATATCAACTTTTCATGAATTGAGAGCACTAATTTATTTAAGTTTAATTAGGGCCATGTTTTGGACCATATTTAACACAAATTATTTTTTATCTCGAAAACCGATAGAGATAGGTATAGGACAATATTAACAAAAAAGTATTTTAATAAAAGGGCGGTTCTAAAAACGTGTTAATATACGGGGTGTTCCATTTAAAAAAAATAAAGTTGCTACGACTTTTCGATGGAAGCCGAAACGTCGCAATGCTGAAAATATTTTAGATCGATAGAACAGGTAAGAAAATGTAAGGTGCTAAATTTTCAGAAAAATCCTGCGTTCCGTTTTCCATAAACGTCTAACGTGCCATCGACCGTGAATCACCCTGTATATCAGCCAAATTTATCGAGGACTTAAAGCTTGATTTCTTCAAATTATTGGATAAAAAATACTTGGTAGGTTTCACATTAATGTGAAACCTACCAAGTATTTTTATCCAATAATTTTAAAAAATGTTTCACCAAGTACCAACACCAAATTCCTTAAAAACTATTGATTTCTTTAATCGATACCATTTTTAGAAAAATATAAAATCGTTAATTAAAAATATTATACTAGATATAAGGCCCGCCTTATACAAAACTTGGTTTAATTTTCTCCAAGGGCAAGAATTTATATTTTTTCAACTTTGGTGTTTTTTTTTTTTGGGGGGGGGGGGGGGGGAATTTTTTAAACAAAAGTTGTCAGAAATCACATCCCTACTTTGCTCAAAACAAAATTTGCCGTAGAGTTAATAGTTTAGGAATTTTTTGATAATTTCCATTCATACAGCCCCCCCCCAACCCCCTTTTGGGGTCAAAATATCAAAACGTTATATAGCAATGATTTGAAGTTAGAAGACATCTCGATATAATTATGAAATTTCATAATAATCCCTTTTCCAGTCGTGTTTACGTGTAACAATGAGCAACCACGCAAACAGACAGACAGACCGAAATTTTTGAAGTTGTTTTCATTCATAACTTTGCTTGAAATACGTGCAACCAAAATCTTAACTTATATATATATATATATATATATATATATATAGATGGCAAGAGAATAAACTGAGGTATATCCAACAAGCGAGAGTTGTGGCATAAGCTGAGGGTTTATGGTCCATCCACCTGAGTACAAGTGTGAACGAATCCAACGCACTAGCAATAAGGCGAGTGTAGTGATTCACACGCGTACTCATGTGAATGTAGTATAAGCCAAAGCAAATGCCGTAACTTTACTTATCAGGTAATCTTCTATTATATTTACGCCCATGTTATACTTTATATTTTTTGGAAATATCTTACGGATAAAGAACGATTTAAAAAAGAAAAATAACACATGATTATATTAAAATTCAATTTAATTTAACAGGAATAAGATTAAAGGTTAATTATATTAATATATAAGTCTTTAATTTTTTTTTGTAGGGTCGGTGAAAACCTCCAAACAGGCACTAGAGTTCTAGGCCCTAGTAGTGTGGGGGTCGAACCCACTAAAAACACCTCCCTGAATGTTGCAACTGAGCAACGCTCATCTAGCAACTTATCTTTGCTGATTAATATCTCGGGTGTAAGGGTAAAGTCCAATGGCTTAACCCAAAGTTAAATTTTTTGCTTCTTCTCGTGTCGACCACATTCAATAACATTTCTCCATTAAGTCACCAAATCAGATGGCTTTAATCTTTTAAGTCTCCGGAGCATGAATGGAGTTTCCTCCATCATGCTACGGATAACTGGATTTGTATGGCTCATGATTCGCTGAGCATGACTGTTGGCATACTTGGCCACCACCTCGCTGACAAGCTCCACCTTCAAATCTCTGTGCAGATTGTCATTTCGAATAAACCAAGGAGCATCCACTATGCTTCTTAGCACCTTGTTTTGGAAAGTTTGTATAATTTTAATATTGGTTTTTCTTGTACAGCCCCAGAGCTGGATGCCATACATCCACACTGGCCTTAACACTTGCTTGTAAATTAGTAGCTTATTTTCTATTGTTAGCTGCGATGTTCTTCCAAGCAACCAGTACATTTTTCTGAGCTTGATGTTGAGCTCCATTTTTTTCTTTTTAACATGCTCCTTCCATCTAAGCTTTGTATCCAAAGTCATACCCAAATATTTTGCACTATTTGAATAAGGTACAAGCTGCCCATTGATATTTACTCTCACCGTTTCGAAATTTCTATTTGTAAAGTTTATATGTACCGATTTGGCTTCATTAAGCTTTATTCTCCACCTTTGTGTCCAATCAACCACTATGTTTATTGATCTTTGCAGCTTCTCTGCTGACCCCACCGCATCCTTATCCGTCGCCATGATGGCAGTGTCGTCAGCGAATGTCGCCACTGCAGCCTCATTAAGATCTGGCAAGTCTCTTGTATAAATGACATACAGAATTGGCCCAAGAACGCTACCCTGTGGCACACCTGCTGTAATTGGTTTTAAATTGGAATATGCATTATCATACTTAACGCGAAAGAATCTATCAGAAATGTAAGATTTCAATAACAGGAAGAACTCCTCTGGAAGATCCCTATGCAGCTTATATGCAAGTCCTTCGTGCCAAACCCTGTCAAACGCCTGGGCCACGTCTAAGAAAACAGATGAACAGACTTCCTTGTTTTCCAGCGCATTTTCTATTACATTGGTCACTCGATGTACTTGTTCAATAGTTGTATGTCTTTTCCTAAATCCGAACTGGTGGTCAGGAATCAGTTTTCTTTCCTCTATGACAGGTTCAAGTCTCTTCAAAAAAATCTTCTCAAAGAGCTTCGAAATCACCGGTAGCAAAGAAATCGGTCGGTAGGACTTTACCTCACTTGCAGGTTTATCCGGCTTGGGGAGCATTATAACTTCCGCTACCTTCCACTGACTAGGGACATGTTTTAATCTAAGTACTCCATTGAATATATGCTGTATTTTTCTGATTGCCTTGGTTGGTAAGTGCTTAAGTATTTCTGCCGTAATAAGATCATAGCCAGGTGATTTTTTCGCATTTAATTTTTTAATTTCATTTTTTTAGTTCACTAAGAGAAATTTTCCTTATTTCCAGGTGGTCACTTTTCATCAATAGGGTTGTTTCTTCTAGATCACTTTGTCTTAAGCCAGGTCTAAAGGTTTCCTCCAGGTGCATCGCAAAAAGTTCTGCCTTCTCTCCTGAGCTTTTTGCCCACGTTCCATCTTCATTTTTTATAGGTGACTCCAGGTTTTTTGGTCTTTTTAAGCTCCTCGTTGCTTTCCAAAGGGAATAATCCGTGTCTTTGTGGGATGTTAGTTTACTGAGGAATGCTTGAACATTGTCATTTTTTACCCTTCTAATCAGCTCTTTGAGTTCATTGCAGAGCGAGTTCAAGTTTCTCTTATTTTCTGGTGTACGAATTCTCTGCCAAGTTTTTCTGGCTTTTCTCTTTTTTTTAATAAGTTCTTTCACCTCTGAAGGATAGTTGACATAATTTTGGCATATTCTTTGAACCTGAGGTGTACTTTCCCAGGATGCTCTCTGTATACATATATTAAGCTTCTCGACCTCTTCCTCAAGTTGAAGCGTATTGTTTAAGGGGACTTTGAGGTCAATATACTCCTCCAGGAGCTCCAAAAACAAAGGCCAATTTGTATTGTTGTTCACCAGTCGAGGTGGAGTATTTTGTGTCTCTGCCCTCATTTCTGATATAATTTTTAAAATTACCGGTGAGTGGTCGGATGAAAGATCATTACTATTTTCGACTTGAATATAATGACCTGATATTCCTTTAGAAACATAAAAATCAATCAGATCAGGAATTTTATTGTGATCCGATGGCCAGTATGTTGGTGATCCACTTGAATGGAAGTCAAGTTTCAAAATTCGCCCTGCCAATATATAAAGTCTTTAATGAACTTAAAAATGGACTGTTTTATTTAACTGAAAAAAAAATTAAATTAATTATTTTATTAAAATGATTTTCCATGAAAGTTTAAGGTTATGTTTGCATTTAGTTGATTCATGTCTATTATAATAATAAATAAAAGATTCACGGGTTTCGGACAATCTTTTTTTATTAATGCTATAGTAAATAAAAATTTTTGTTTCACAGTGGATAATTAATACACAACATATACACTATAGCCTTTTAGAATAAACATGCCGGAAAGTAGAGGGGGTTGTAAAAAAATGTGAAACTTTACGCATATCGTGTGAGAAGAGTATATTTTGTAGGTATTAAATGTATAGTGAGTGGTTTACCCCCAGCAAACGTCTCTCGAAAATCGGATTTTCGCAGCTGGTATTATAAAAAATGTCATTTGTATTATCTACCTATTCCTTTTTAGAGTTTTGGATATATTGAATAATCAATTGAAAAGAATAGTATTTGATCTCTTCCCTTATTAAATTGATAAGAATTAATATGAGAAGTTGTAGGATTTGTGGGTGGTTTTGGCTGTTAGTATTGATTGCGGCCGGGGATAGCGATGGCGGTCGATGGCCCAGCTGTGACGTCATCCCGCATCCATGACTAAAGGTTAAAGGGTCAAAGGGGTTGCCAGGGACCAGCCATATTAATCACACACTTGCTTAAATTATTGAATTCCTGCAGAATGGCTATACATCTGTTAAATGTTCTCTTCCACGCTCTTGTCTTTATGCATATGATAGAGGATAGACAGATATACATATCATGTTCTATTAGTGGAGATTAAGACTCGTTCAGAAACTCAATTAATTATTACTGAAGAAAGCAGATTTCTGATTCATGTTTCAATACTGAAAGAACAAATACTTTAAATACTGTCCGCTAATATTATTTTAAGAAAGTGAACTTATTTAGTTCTAAAATTATACGTGTGTTCTTATATCGTTGTACTTAAGCCAGAAGCACGAATGTGCAAATTTTCTGACATTTCAATCGAATTTTTGACAAACATTCCGGCTAAAAATCAACCTTGTTATGCCTTTATAGTAAATTAAATATTAATTGAAATTACATATCTAGTTTACCCGGCACACTAAGAAGCGAAAAAAAACCCAAAAAAACTCAGATTCTCGTAGAAAGTTCGTTCTATTTACAAATTATTTGTATTTCCAAAACAAATAACACTTTAGATTTTGGGCTTTTAAGCTTAGGAAATTCCAGAAAGTGTAAAAAATTTGAAATAATTCGAACCGTTATATGGAGAGTTGAACGGTTGAATCGGATGAAGTGAAATGACACAAAAACGTATATATTAAAAAGATGTCCTTTTGTTTCAGTTTTCTAATACAATTTACCGAATTATTTAAGTTTGCATATGACTCTTGAAAAATTTCAAATTTCATTTCATTAAGATTTCCCGTTTTTGATATCTTGCTTAAGGGAGTTCGGGACAGCTTATCTATCTGGTTGATCTTCGAAAAAATCTTTTGTATTTCTGCAGAGTGACAACGTCTGCCTACTAAATTTTTTAATAAAAAAAATTGTTAATAATGAGGTTAATTTCGAATAAAAATCTTTGTTTTGATAATATTAATAAAAAGAATATTGAGATAAATTTTTTCTCATTATAAAAACATTTATTTAACACAAAAACGATTTCAAGAAATAGAGTTGGAATTCTACACTAGTGCTTTTGTTATATTCTGTTGGCTGCAAATAACTTTTTATTTTTACATTTATGAATAACTAATTAACTAAAGTGTGAAATGTATTGAAAAATATATCATTCGATTTATAAAAGTTGAATTATTGATCCGTATAATTTGTTGAAAATGGTATAATTTGTATAGAAGTTATAGGCCTTTTAAAACTCGGTCCATTTACTTCCATGTTAAAAGGACTATTTTCAATAATTTATTTCTCGGTAATGGGACAGACCGAGGGTTGAACCGCGACCTAAAATCGTGTACACCCTACTTCCACTTCCACTTTCATTTCCAAGTATTATAAAAGACAATAGATTATCTAATGAATTCCAAAGTAATTCCAAATATTTAAATAAATAAATAATTCCTAATTCCAATCGCGGTTCTCCACTTCGGGAATAAATAATTAATACATCAATGATTCGATGGTAAAAATTTGAGAGTTTTCTTATAAAAATGATAAACAGTCCCGAACCCCCCTTAAACTTACAAAGAAATAGAAGAAAATATATTTTTTTAATTAAATGTGTTTCCAATAGTACCTATATTCCATGAGAATTTGAGTTCGAATTTTTCCATTTATTATCGCATTATTTTCACTCACTAAATTAAGATAAAAAAATTCCAATACATTTTGCAGAATAACTTCTTTTTTACTCTGTCTGCTCAAATCGGACATCATCCCAATTGTGAAAAAAACTTCAGACAAGTAAAATTTATTTTTCTTCTGCTTTTCTCACCAGCCACTTTAGGGCTATTCAGCGATCTCTTGTGCTGAGTAGACCTTTTGGGAAAGTTTGGCTAAAGCATCTGAGTATACATTCTAAAAAGCTGACCTGAGTTGAGTTTGCTATTCATTAAAACTTTAATTGAATTTAATTCTAACAAAGTTGCATCTGGTTTCTAGACAAATTATAATGTCGAGATTCTAGAGGCGAAAGTCGACTGACCAATTTAGCGAGAAATTAATCAAAGACTTAAAAGTTGAATTTGAAATTGTTGAAAAAGGGAACGCCATGTCAATGATATACGAAACATTGAAACCGATTGAGCAAGGCACAAAAGGTAAACCCTGCGGAACTCTTTTTGTTCTCTAAAGCAGTTTTCTCAACCTGGGTTCTGCGGAACCCCAGGGTTCCACAATGGGAAGTTTGGGGTTCCACGCGCCTAGAGGTCAATAAAAATTAAAAAAAACAAAAAAATATAAAAGAAAAAAATATAAAAATTTAAAATAGTAGTTAGTAGTATCACCCTCAAAAATTTGTTATGTAAGGGGAGAAAAAATACTAAATTTAGAGTCTTAAGTATTACCTTATAGTCAAATAAAACTATTGTATAGATTTAGAATTTGTTGCTAGCTCAGAGATGAAGAAAAGGTCGTGGACTGTAGTTTTTTAATAAAAAAGGCCTTTTTGTATTTTGATGTTATTTAATGAGATGAGATATATTTACATAAATAATGAGGTTCACCTGGTGCAATGATAAAAGAATATCCTATGGTTCGCTTTGTTCCTTATAAATAAGTATCTGTCCCTGGTTCGTGTTGTAATATTAAATCCGTTAGAAATTTTCAGAGTCTCGCGTGGGTCCTTCAAATGTGTATCAATCCAATAAAATCGTAGTCCAAAAGAGAGTTTTCCAATTGAGTAGCACGGTCAAATAGTGTTTAAATCAATCAGAGCTTTTGGATATTTTTTCTTAACGAATGGAACGAAACAAAACAGAAGGTTGAGAATACGCAAGAGGTATTTTTACAAGTGATATGTGTCGACCAGCAGAAAATGCTAGCCAGCACCCGTATCGTTTCTATTGGCTAGACCAGAGGTCGCCAAAGTGGTCTATATAGACCCCCAGGGGTCTATTTAACAAAAGCGCGGGTCGATCCGATCGAAAGGGTCTATTGGGGGTCGAAGAAAAAACAGTTCTTAATACGCAAATCACACATACCTAATTGAGTATGTAAAATTTGTGAATTTTTTTATAATTGACTTAATATCATTAATATCAAGGACGCTTCTTAAAAATTTAACAATAAGCAAATTTTGGACAAATATAAATATAATGCAAAAATATGTAAAACTTTACGATATAGCTCAGCCATTTGTGCTAGCATTTCCAAGTTCCTATATGGTTGAAGCCGGTTTCAGTCACGTAAATTCAATCTTAACTAAGTACAGAAATAAATTAAATGTGGAGTTTCGAGGGGATTTAAGATTAAAATTGACCAATTTTGAACCCAATATAGCGAACCTTGCAAAAAAACACCAGGCACACCCATCTCATTGATTAAGAAGCAATACATCTGTAGTTACTTTACTTATTATTTCTACTTATTTATAATTACTTATTATTTAATAAATATTATTTAATAAATATGTATAACTTATTTCTGGGAAAATCATTAAATTTCATCATTAATATATTTTTCATAAAACTATTGTTTTACACACAATGTACTATTAATTTAATAAATGTTTAAAATCACAAAATAAATGTACATTACAGTATATAATAGAGTTTTATTTTAATTAACAGAAAATTACTTTTATGGGGGTCGATGGAGATTTCGAAAAATTATATAGGGGTCGATGATCAAAAAAGTTTGGCGACCCCTGGTCTAGACCAAAGTTCGGCCGGATAGAAACCACCTATTTTGAATTTTATACAACTATTGATACTTAAGAATGCAATGAACATCAGTATTATTGTCTCAGTGATACCATTTTTGTTGCTCTAAAGTTTCTTAACTTTCTTATAATACAACGAATACGTTACATTAGTAATAAAATGAAAGCATAATTTAAATTATTTTATTGTTATTTTGTTATTAATAACGTTTGAAATAATATGAGTATACATTGAATATGTAAAAAAAAACTGTCCAATCCGAAAGGGGCATATGGGTATCCCAATGACATTACCAAAAAAATTTAATAATAATATTATTCATGAAAATAAAAATGTTAGGTATTGTAATTTAAAATGCACGTTTTTTGTACCCAATTTCCCCAAAATCTAGCAAATTTTTAAAATGTGGCAACACCGTCATCGGCGGCGGTATGTTATATTTGGAAGCTATAAAAGTAGCATGATGTTGATATTTTGACGAAAAATTAAATATCTCATATTTTAGTGCTAGGGGGTTCCTCAGAAATAAATATAAGTGCTCTAGGGTTCCTCGCTCTACAAAAGGTTGAGAAACACTGCTCTAAAAGGAAGATTGAGATTTGTCAAAACCCATTTCTAGGTATTTGTTCAAGGTTATGAAAAATTCTCCTCAGCAACACTTATGCACCAAATTATGTCAATTGTCGAAATTGGTTTTTGCGAAATATTGAGCAAACCTAATTGTCAAAAAAATTATGAAGAAATACACCAACGTAGAACCGAAGTGTCAAATTCCGGCCAAAAAATATGCAGTTAATCAACTTTCAATCGACTCGGGAAAAATTACCGTCAGAAATACCAATGAACCATTTTAAGTCCATCACAAATATCACCAGCGACAAGGGTGAACTTGTAAGTACAATATTTACATCACCATTTACGTTTTATTGATTATATATTTGTCTATATATTTTAACAAATGTATTGTAATACATTATTTCTCCTTTAGATTTTTTCACTTAGTCTTGTAAAATTCTACTAGCGACTGAATGAAATCTTCATTGAAAGGCCACATTGAATTTTTATCGAGTGAGTTTTATAATTTTTAAGAAAGATGATGTTTTTCTAAAAATTTTAACGTCACATAGTGGCTGTATTTTCACAAAAGTGTACCAAGAAATTATGGACTGAGAATTAAATTAATTATTTTGCAAATTAATTCAAAATTTAATTATGGAAACAAAATATATGGACAAATATTTAATTCTGTAGAAATCATTATAATTTTATTTGTTTTATGAATATATGTAAGTACTTAGAAATATTGATGAAGTATTGAAAAATGTTTGTCTAGTACTTGTCAAGTATAGTGTTCGCTACTAAATTGTTAGCTGGAGCTGATAAGCAGGTTGAATTATCCATTACTGAATTCATGAAACGCACGGACTGTCTAGTTTTAATGTCAGATTAAATTAATCTCTCGAGTGGAAAATAAATATTGCATTAAATTGCTGATGAAGATGAATAATGGAAATATCCTTTATGAACTGAAATTATTGATATTTATTTCAATATTTGAAATTATACTCAAATAATTTACGAAATCTAGTACCTACTGTCTCGAATATTGCTTGCATCTGCGGAGAAACACTTGCAAGCCAACCTGGAAGCGTATCTAGCTCAAAAATAAAGGAATTGACGAATGTGTTAGTACTATTTAGATAAATTTCCATATTTGATTTACAAAATTTAGCATTTGCCTCTCTTAAGATCAATTATTTGTCAATTTTTGCGATTTAAAAAAAAAACTTAATTATTGACGAAAATCACGATAGCCGTGACATCTGTTCAAGAATAAATACTTAATTATTACTTGTAAAATCACTCAAATATAACTCTTCTGACATCTATTGTGAGAAAGCTATCAAGAAAACAAATTTTTCTCTCCCTTAAGAATAATAGTATTACTTCCTTGTAAGTTGTTGATTTTCGCCTATAAACTATTGGTAAGTGGTTCTTGCCACTAAGCAATCTCGTAGCCAGAAATATAACTAAACCATACGGGTAGGCTGCACAATTATCATTCAAATCGGGGATAATTTTGTTGAAGAATATTTAAATAAATAAATATTTAATAAATTACATAGTAAACAACAAACGAATAAAAATAACCAAACTAATAATCTATCTTTTTTTTATGACCCGTATGTGTTAGTTTTTATTTTGACCACCAGTCAGCGCTGTTTACCAAGACACATACCAATAAAATCATCTCAACTTTAAAAGAATTTAGAAGAAATAAACAAGTGTGAGAATTTTGAGTTTTTTATTAAAGAAGGCGTGCCCACAGGGGTGGGGTTACTTTTGAAAATTGTTTCATTTTATGCTAAAAATAAAAGGGAAGACACAGAGTGCGCCATTGATTTTTTTTTTTTGGGGGGGGGGGGGTTATTTGAAAATTGTTTCATTTTTATAAAATAAAAAACGGCTAAGACTTATAACTTTAACAACAACATATTTCAAAATTCTTTAGATGGGGACCCCTCGATTTATTAAGCTAGGGGGAAGTGCATCCCTGATTAAAGTCACTTAAGCCGCATCTATAGTTTTCCATCTAACGTATATTTACAATTTATGTTATTTTTATTTATTTATTTATTACGATCATATTAATTAAGAACTCGTAATCTCATTCAAAAACATTTATTTTACAATAACATCAACAAACATATAAATATAAATATAAACAATAGAACGATTAACAATACATCAAGTAAGCTTTGTACGCATCAATTCTCCCCTCCTTAGAACACGGACGCAGCTTCCCACAGGATCATTCTTCTTTCTTCCTAGGTTTAAAATAACTCGAATGATATTTAACTAACCTTCCCCTTTCTTGACTATTTTCAATAATTTTTGCTCCATCCATCGATTCTTCTAAATATAATTTTATTTGATGAAGTAACTCTTCCTTATTTTGATTTAATTTCATCTGACCAGCATCTAGTTTCTCCTCTTCCATTATATTCAACTCATCCTCCTTGACTTCCTTCAACCAGTACGGAATTAAATCATCTTCATTAGTTAATGCCCTTCTACTTTCCTCTATTTGTAATTCCATTGATGGCCTAATGATTTCCGAAAATTTATTCACACAACAAATAATATGACTAGCGATCTCACTTTCTATTCCTACTTTCTTAGGGAATCCTACTGCTTTTTGGACAAGGAACTCCCTTTTTCCTTGCCCCTCCACTCGTTTCCCTTCTTGAAGCAAGTGTCTTCCCCATGTCCTTCCCGCCTACAGAATCCACAAAAACGTCTATCCTGAATGCAACTTCTATCCTGAGTGGGACTTGTCTTCTCTTCTTTATCCATATCCTTTAAATCCCTTTCTATTTCTTCTTTATCCATATCCTTTAAATCCCTTTCTATTTCTTCTACCGTCTGCATAAACCCTTCAATATCAGTGAATTTCATTCCCCTAATGGACGATCTAACACGTGGAGTAATCATCTCCACTAAAACTTGAAGGATTGAACCAGCATCTTCGTCCGGAAAAACTCTCTTATATAAAGCCATCTTATTCTCAATAAATAACCTTATAGGTTCGTCTTTTCTCTGTTTCTCCTCATAAAACATAACCTTTAACTTTGAGACTACGATTAAACTATCGTATTCTCGGAGAAATTTCATTTTAAAATCTTTCCAATCCAACGCTGGAAATTGATTGACCACCCGCCACCATGTCTTGGCCTTATCTAACAACTGATCCGAAACCACCATGAGCCAAACATCTTCCGGTACTTTATATTTTAATAGAGTATTCTCGACCTTTTTTAAAAATAACTTCGGATCTTCCTCTGGGAGAGCTCTAAACACCGGAAGGAATTTTCCCACGTCTGCTAATTGAATATTCCTATTAATCTCGAAATCACTTCCCTTTTCCGAATTTTCCTTCCTTTTTATTATTTCTTCCAACTCTATCCTCTTGTTTTTTTCCTCTTCCAAATCATCTTTTAATTTTTTTATTATTTTTTCGAATTCATTTTTTAATTTATTCACCTCCTCTCCCAAATCCATTACTCTATGCTCACCTTTTTTTATATGATCCTTGATCTTCGATATCTCCCCCCTCGTTATTTCCATATTCGCAAAATCATTTTTCTTATTCCTCTTCGCTAGTGGTCTACTAGGTTTTCTTATCATTTTCACATTGTTCGGGCGCCAATATTACGATCATATTAATTAAGAACTCGTAATCTCATTCAAAAACATTTATTTTCAATAACATCAACAAACATATAAATATAAATATAAACAATAGAACGATTAACAATACATCAAGTAAGCTTTGTACGCATCAGTATATTAACAATTTATGTTATTTTTATTTATTTATTTATTATGCCTACTAAACAGGATTTGTTGTTCTTCGAACTGAGCAAATGATAAATCACTTTACTTAAACAGAATTGAAAAGAGAGATAATACAAAAATTGAAAAATGAAGAAGCGAGAATAATAGGGGAGAGATTTTAATAAAGAAACAAAGAAATAAATATTTCATTGAAATCCATATAAAAAGATCAGAGACCGAGAGTCGAGCGTGTCAATAGCTTACTCAAAACCCCACAAGTAAAGAAATAAAATTAAAATAAAAAACTTAACTTTTTAAATTACCTTAATTATTTATTAGACAAATTACTTCACTTAATTTTGTAAATTACATTTATCTACCTGTTTCTTTTTTTGTTTTAATAATTAATGTTTACCATCTGTTTGATTTATCAGAAAAAAACAAAGATAAGGGTCCCTTTATCAAGGTCTTCCAGGGTTGTGTTTGGAAGCATTTTTTAATAAATCTCTCCCTTCTACTGTAGTTCGTGGTGGAGTAAAAGAGCGAGCGACCGCTCTTTATTCATTTGCTTAATCCTTTCTTTGTTACTTGATCTAACTATTTTAATTCTCTACATATTTTAAAAGTAGTTCTTGTACTAACCTCCTTGGGAAGTGATAATTGGTAAGTACGATTTTTGAAACGCAAATACTTTCTTTCACCTTCTGCATTTTCTCTTCCATGTCAAATCAAATGCTCAAATGACCAAGGTTAGTCTTAAATAATAATAAAACTATAGATACTTTAAAATGTATCATTATCGGAAAATAATTTGAGATAAAAAGTACCACTTAGTAATAACACTAACTCAACAAAGCCTAAAATAGTAGATATGTTTCTGGGCATATCTTGAGGGGCACAGGGGGCAGTGCCCCAATGTTTGATCTCTGAGCGAGCGTGCACCGCCAAACCACCCGCTTACAGGACGCAACTTTAGAAGTCTCTGTAACTTGTACACTGGAAATCTCCAGCTTAAAGCTGAATTTTTACTTTACCATACAGGGTATGGTCAAGTATTGTAATCGTGCATGAAAAAAGTGGTTTTTTTCCTTCTTTTTTTTCGAAATATCTCAAAAACGGCTGAAACTATTTTGATTAAAAAAATTGAGCGAAACCATGGCATTTCGCTCTACAAAAAAGCTCTAATAAGTGAACATCGAAAAAATTATATTTTTCGAGATAATAATTGTTTTGTCAAAATGTCTGTTAGTCTGTCTGGTTGTCTGGTTGTCCGTTAGTCTGTGCGTTACCAAATTTTTGTGGACGAGCTAGCTCAAAAACTAGTGTGAATATCGAAACCAAATTTCACACGTAGTTTTGGTCCATTGAGATTAAGAGCTGATTAGATTTTGGTGCATATCGACCCAAAATTAAGGGGGGTGGAGGGGGGGGTTAAAAATTAAAAATCTAGGCCATTTGAGCAAACTCAACCAAATTTTGTATACATAATCAGTGGGACCCCAGAAGTCTAAAAATGCAAAAACTAACCGCCCAAAATGGGGGGGGGTGTAGGGTCAAAAAATGAAAATCTTGGCCATTTACCAAACTCAACCAAATTTTGTATACATAATCAGTGGGACCCCAGAAGTCTAAAAATGCAAAAACTAACCGCCCAAAATGGGGGGGGGTGGCAGGGTCAAAAAATGAAAATCTTGGCCATTTACCAAACTCAACCAAATTTTGTATACATAATCAGTGGGACCCCAGAAGTCTAAAAATGCAAAAACTAACCGCCCAAAATGGGGGGGGGGGGTCAAAAAATGAAAATCTTGGCCATTTACCAAACTCAACCAAATTTTGTATACATAATCAGTGGGACCCCAGAAGTCTAAAAATGCAAAAACTAACCGCCCAAATTGGGGGGGGGGTGGTCAAAAAATGAAAATCTTGGCCATTTACCAAACTCAACCAAATTTTGTATACATAATCAGTGGGACCCCAGAAGTCTAAAAATGCAAAAACTAACCCCCCCCTACATGATTATAAATAATTTTATAATATTAAATATAAGTGAGGGGCCAGGTTGTATGGTAAAGTCAAGTGGATGGCCACATCAGAACACGTCAGCTTATTTTTCACAATACTGGTCCATAAGCTTAACTAAATCACCAAATTTAATATTTCTATTGCCTATACCGTCCAAGTTTAAGCGAAGCTACCAAGGTAGGCTCACTCACACTCACACACTGACTCATCAAGATTCTAGAATAAATCCATTGATCCAAGAATGATGAAATTTGCCATACTGATGATAGAGTTTGGGGTACATACCAAAGGTAAGAATCGAAAAAGCGGAACTCTCCCTTCTTCAGGACATGAAACGAAGATAAAGATAATTTTTTATCATGAGATCCTCATTGTCAAAAACTATTAGACTAAAAATTGTTTAAATAAATTTCCTTTAAAATCAAGGTGTGCGTGGAGGACTCTAAGTGGGTAGTTTTAGGTGGATTTGTATACTAGTCATAGCCAGCGTTCACAGGTAGCTTTTAACTTAATGTTATGAATACAATTCACAAATTACTTTATTCTATGCTTATCAAAGATAATATTAAGAACATAATTTGAAATCTTAAATATTTTTGAAGAAAAACTAGAGGAAGAGAAGGAAATCCATTCATTCAATGATATTTTTTAAAGTCTTAATAAATCAGAAAGTATTTGAGATATCAAAACGCGGTTTTCACTCTTGGAATCTGTATTGATTTTTTTATTAGAATAATTCATTTATTAATATAAAAAATTAATAGAGAATTGATAGAAAATATAAAAACTTTTTCCCGCTAATTTAGGTGATTTGGCAATTTATTATTTGTCAGCGAACAGTTTGAGTTAGAAAGCTAAAATTTGGCACACATGTGCATTTGATTAATTCAAACATTTACGCTAAATTTAAACAATCTATCTTGTTAGAACTCGTATGTCTATGATGAAATTGCAGTGGGTTGATGGAGATATCTCCCAAGGTGGGATGCACCGGGTTCAATAAAACTTCCAGAATAAGACGTTTCGGCCTAAATTTAATTGGGGCATCTTCAGTTATTGGAAATCATACACATATTGTAATAATCACAACATAACCTACAGGTGGCAAAAAATTCTTAGCCTTGACAAAATCGTGTTCGATCACATGTGTGCTATGATTTCCATTAATTGAGGATGACCCAATTAAATTTAGGCGCAAAAACGTCTTATTCTGGAAGTTTAATTGAACTCGCCGCATCCCACCTTGACTGATATCACCATCAAATAAACTACCTATATATAATATGTTTATTTTTTTTTTATTATATTCTGCTATCTTCTCTTTATCAATCAGGCGTTCTGAATCGAGAAATAATAGTTCTGAGTGCTTTATAGTAAAAGAGCCTTGATTCTGGATACTAAATCGCCAAAAGACTTTTCTAGAATTATTTAATTTTACTATATTTTTAATGATTTGTAGAGAAATTATAAAAATATTCTAGATTTTAGCCAAAATATCTTTATATATTAATGTCCTTGCCTGCCGATTTAATATCTAGAAATAAAAGGCTCTTTTTATGTACTCTCTTTTGAAAAAGGCGGTGTAAATGTCATTAAAAAAAATCATTCTCTAGAGAATCTAGAGTATTTTTTCTTTTTACGAAAACTGTAGTTGGAATTTCCCGAAAAGGTTAGAAGAATCGATAAGCTTATTCGAGTCTATTCTTTACCATAATCTCAAATATCTTCTCTATTACAGACAAGAGGACATTTGGCCCGAAAGATGTTACAAAATCAAGGTCCCTGTTTGGTTTTGAATGATTTTATTGAGATTTTAAGCCAAGTGTTATAATATAGGAATAAATGAACAATTTATTTGTAAATACGAAGGGCTGAAGTACTAGAGACAAAAGTTTGACGAAAAATGTAAGAATTTTTTTTGTTCATACATTAGACGATTTTTGAGCGCGGATATCTCAAAAATTATAAGGAATAGAGAAAAAATAAATAGAAACAATCTTGGACAAAATTAAAATTAAGTTACTGGACAAGTTTGATAAATAAAAAATATTGATTATGAGCTAATTGCATAATATATCCTGACGTTGGTAGCTGAATTTAAGGTACTGAAATTTTTAAAATGAAATATATTTGACCTCTATAACTTTTAGAATAATAAGCTACACATGTGCGTTAGGTTTCAACTCAAATTGTTCCCTGGCAAAAAATCGTCAAATTGTTAAAATTTTCGGAAACATATCAAGTCTCGAAAAGTTTTCTTGTTTTCTTTCAATTTTTCATTTAAGCTTTCGCCTTAATTATGTGCCAAATTATTCCATCAAGTTTATATAATAATCTTTCCCTTATTCATTTAACACCCATCTTTATTTTCCGCTTTCTAAACTTTATTTTAATTAAAATAAAACGAAACTGCTTTAAGGAGCTAATTTTGTTTAATGTCTACCCCCTTTTCTCCCTTTTAGTAGTGATGCTTGAATAAGATGGTTTTAATGTTTCTCCTTCCAATTTATTCATTTGGAAATATTTTGTAAACTCTACAAGTGGGATAAATTTCAACTTTATAGGTTCATTGGAAATATAGCTTTTGCTTCCCTCTTGTCAGATTTCACTGGCTTGATTCTTCCACGTCAAAGTATTTAAATGATATGACCTGCTCTACTCGTATAATCTTGTTGTCTCTAACTAGTTACACTTTAAAGATCCCTTGATCTTACTAAATATATGTTCATTGAAAAAGGTATCGGTTGAATCACCTAGTTTGTCAATTTTAATAAGAAAATCTAATCAGAATGTTTCAACAACTATTTCTGGAGTCACTTTCAATTACTATGGAGGAAGCCTATTGATAGACTTTTATACCCAGCCGTCTTAAGCCAAATGGGGGTCCATGACCATTTAGTATGTATGGGGCGCTTTAAGAAAATTAAGGATCGGAATGGAACAACATTTTAGTTAGTATAATTTATTATTTTTATTAAATTGAAAGTTTCTTTTTGGCCGAGAGTAGCAGAATTTTTATAAATTGAAGGAGACAATAAAAGAGTGTCTTCTGCTGGGAAAATAAATTTTTAATTTATTTATAAGACTGATGAAGAGGCAAAGCCCTCAAAACTATAGTTTCGTTCCTCGTTATAAATAAATTAAAAATTTATTTTTCCAGCAGAAGACACACTCTTTTATTGTCTCCTTCAATTTATTTTTAACCGACTTCAAAAAAAGGAGGAGGTTATCAATTCAACGGAATGTCTGTTTTTTTTTTGTGTTTGAACATTTATTTCTCTTTACCATGTGGACCGATTTCGATGATTTTTTTTGCATTGGGTTCACTCTAGTTCCCGATTGGTCCCGTATAAATTTCATTGGTATTGGACCTTTTTTGTTATGTATGTTCACGCATAACTTCTTTGTTTATGGACCGATTTCGATGATTCTTTTTTTATTAGAAAGGGGGTACTCCTTAGTGTAACCAAAATAAATTTGCCGCGGTTATATTCCGGGAGCCTAGTGTCTGAACAGTGAATTATTCGAGTAGGAATGACTCTATGACGTGGAGGCTAGAGGATGGAGTCGATGACTAATGAACATGTGGCAGACAGATGATATGGATGTCGAGTTGGCAAGGTAAGTGAAGTGGGAGCTGTTTTGTTTCGTTTTGGGAGCGGGGCGAAGAGATGATATATGGTGTTGAGGTGGCAAGGTAATAGTAGACTTGCTCGGATCTGTTTTCGTTTCGTTTTTGTTTAACGTGTACCGTGTAGCCGTTAATATTATTGTTTATCGTGTGTTTGAGTGTTGTTGTTATTGTGGAAAGAGAATTCAACAATAATTTATATATATAAATATATATATCTTATATCTTAAATATCATCAAATATTTAAGTTATTTATTTATAGAAATGGCCGATTGCCTAATTCAAATACAAATATTGTTTTAATAATATAATTATTTGTTGTTCAATTTTAAATTATATAACTATATTTAATTAGTAAAACCCAAGATTGTTAACCACATTGTTATACATATATACAAGACCCGGTTTGAAATAATTATAATATTTTAAACAACAAACATTTATTATTTTATTTATTTTTGCCTTCAAAGGGCAAAGTGAACATTACCGATTTTTCCAGCCAGTACAATGGCGCCCGACCAAAGGACCCTATTTTTGTTTACGTTCCGTATCTTAATTAATCATTTGTGATTTTGTGACTACCGATTATAAGGAAAGAACAATATGGCGACCGAGCGATTCGTGGAAAAACTAGTGGCCGAACGAGAAGATTTATTCGACCATGTTCGGTCCCTTTACGAGAAATGTACACAGCTGACCCCTTCTCAGGTAGAAGATTTCCAAACTATCCTAGAGAAGTTACCAGGGTTGGAAACTCAATTTGGGGAGGTCCAGAGGGGCATTCGCTGGTTTAATTGCCGCACTTCTGATCCCAAAGAAAAAATTGAGATCCCGAAAACGTGGGTGGCCTTCACCGATATCATCGACGCCATAATAAACAAGTATCGAGCGTTGGTAAAACGTGGAGGAGTGCCACACACAGGAGTTCTTCCTTCTGCCATCCCTAGTACCGATTTCTCCATCTTTTACTGTAATCGCCAATCGTCCCGTTCCACTCTCATCATCTACCGTCCCGTGCTTCTCCGATTTCTCGTCCCCTATTTCTTCATACCGCCCTCGTACTCTTCGTCCCGGACCCATTAATAAAACGGGAAGATTTAGAAGTAGATAAACAAGTTCAACTATATGAAAATGTTGAACATTTTGGAGAAGTTGAACACTTTGAAGAAGTTGAAGACTATTCAGAAATTGAATACTCAGAAGTTGAACATTTGGAAAAACCTGATGAAGTGGTTAATTATGATATTGATGAAGTTGTTAATGATGATGTTGATGAAGATGTCAATGATGATGATCTTAATGAAGATGATGAAGTACCTGGTGAAATTGTCAATTCTGAGAGTGATCATGATGAAATTGAACAAGAAGAACCTGGTGATAATATTCATGATGATAGTGATCCTGATGATCCTGATGAGATTGATCAAAATCAACTAATGGAGGTTGAAAATATTTCTTTGGATAATGTTAATGAAGACTTTGATGAAGAACTAATTGATAAAAAACCAAATATTCAATCCGTTGAAGAAGAAGAGGAATCTGACACAGTGACAACTGAAGTAAGCCCTGAAACTGTAATTGATCAGCCTCTAGAAACAGCTGAAGAAATATATTCTAGAGAGGATGAGACAACTGATGTACAAAATGGAGAAAAATACAATTTAAATTTTCCAGTCCCAGTGCCACTTCCCATTTATGTCCCGTGCCCCTTTTTCACGTTTAGCTTACCCTATCCACATCCTTTACCTTTTGATCCGGGTATATAAAAACTATCGGAGGAAGGTGTGCTCGACCCAGAACCTTCCCGAGCTCCCGGAACTTCCCCGCTGGGGGGGGGATATGTAACCAAAATAAATTTGCCGCGGTTATATTCCGGGAGCCTAGTGTCTGAACAGTGAATTATTCGAGTAGGAACGACTCCATGACGTGGAGGCTAGAGGAGTGAGTGATGACTAATGAACATGTGGCAGACAGATGATATATGGATGTCGATTTGGCAAGGTAATAGTAGACTTGCTCGGATCTGTTTTCGTTTCGTTTTTTGTTTAGCGTGTACCGTGTAGCCGTTAATATTATTGTTTATCGTGTGTTTGAGTGTTGTTGTTATCGTTGAAAAAGAATTCAACAATAATTTATATATATAAATATATATATCTTATATCTTAAATATCATCAAATATTTAAGTTATTTATTTATAGAAATGGCCGATTGCCTAATTCAAATACAAATATTGTTTTAATAATATAATTATTTGTTGTTCAATTTTAAATTATATAACTATATTTAATTAGTAAAACCCAAGATTGTTAACCACATTGTTATACATATATACAAGACCCGGTTTGAAATAATTATAATATTTTAAACAACAAACATTTATTATTTTATTTATTTTTGCCTTCAAAGGGCAAAGTGAACATTACCGATTTTTCCAGCCAGTACAATGGTTCTGATGATATGATCAATGACAAAATAACGGAAATCTCCAATTCTTATGAGCAAATAATCGAAATTATAATAAATAAAATCTTTTATAAAAAAAAAACAATCTTAAAACGTTCATTTAAAACCCGCTAACGTTTCGAGATAATTTCTCTATTTATGAATTGAATTTTATTATCAATTTCTGATTCCTTCGCCCGAATCTTTCTCTTACGAGATGCATGCAAGGTATTATCATAAGTCACTATTCTTAACATCACTAAAAAGAGAAAAATAAAAATAATTTTTAGAAAAAAACCGACTTCAAAAAAATTAAATGCAACAAATAAAATAATAAGAACTCAAAATAAAATAAAATGCACTAAAAGGTATAAAATAATTATCTTATTTAGTTACAACTAAACGATGAAATTGTTACATGAAATCACTTTTTGAAGTCGGTGCCAAACAAACTATATAAGCGAGCTTACGCGATGTTGTCTTCATTACACGCCAAACGTACTAAGTAAGATCCGTCGAGTGCGATTCATAAAATGTATATGTTTGGCACCGACTTCAAAAAGTGATTTCATGTAAAAATTTCATCGTTTAGTTGTAACTAAATTAGATAATTATTTTATACCTTTTAGTGCATTTTATTTTATTTTTGAGTTCTTATTATTTTATTTGTTGCATTTAATTTTTTTGAAGTCGGTTTTTTTATATTTACAAATTTACAAACATAACATAACATTTACAAAATCAAATTTCTAGAATATTTTCTATCTATAATAATTAATGATTGTCACTAACAATCCTAAACAGCACATACGTAACAAATACAACTCAAAACACTAACTTTTCTTTCTATAAACAATTGAACCACCAAAGCATCAAATCTGCAATATAAATATTTTTTTCGCCGAAATTGCTACGTTATAATTTTCTGAAAATTATTCATCATTGTATTAAAATGTTAATACATATGTTAATAATATTATTTTGATAACATAAGTCAAGAATTTTTCCAAAAAGAGTTCCACTGAACCAATTCACTTTTTTTTCATTCATATATTACTAGGGTTTTAGAACCTGAAACCGAGTCTTAAAAAGTTCAATTTTTTCTCCAATATATATACGATATATATGTATTGAAAGATAAACGTCAACCACATGGATAAAAAAGATTTTATAAGAAAAGTTTGACGTGAAATTAAAATTCTTACCACGTATAATATTTCTTTTGACCAATAAAACAAGAGTTTCCGAAAATAATCCCAGCAGGCAAGTTTTTCCATTAAATTTTTTTTTTGAAAGTTTGTTGAGAGTATCCAAAAAGTTTCGTTGGAAAGTATGTATGAAGTCTTAAAGAAGAAAAATTATTAACTTATAATTCAAAGTAAAAAAATAAAAAATTATATCTGTCAACTTATTGATTTTAATATTGGAAACGAATCAGGGCTCAGACAAAAATCTATATGAATGTCGAAATTTCCCTAAACTATGTTTTAAAAAATTTGAATTTAAAAATAATAATAAAGATTGTTTTTAGTATAAATAATTTAATTTTAAGAAAGGTTTTTCTTTTTCAAATAGATACTATTTAGCTTAACTAGTTTTCGTTAATATTTAGACTCAAAAGAAAGTTTTTGAAAAAAAAAAATTGAGAATCCCAATGAAACCTCAAAGGAATAGTTTATCCAAACATGGCATTATTCAATTGTTATATATTTTTAGGACCATATTATGGTTAAGATTATTAAAAAATATTTGACATATTAGAATTTTAGTCATGATTATGAAGAATAATGGAATAAGTTCACTCATAATAAAAGAAATGGTTTTAAAATATATAGTCTAATACAGAGCTTTTAAAACTTTTTTCATTCGCGACCCCATATTATATAGATATATGGTATAAACTATAAACCATCATTTTTACTAGCAAATCATAAATAAATTTATAGTGAAGCAAATCTTTAGTAAACATACCTATTATAATAATTTTACCATTTATTAAAACTACATAATTACAATTATTAAATCTAAATAATAATGAAATGGATCTGCTTGTTTCTTATTAAATAAAGAATCAAACAAAACTTCAGCATCTTCAACATTTTTCAAATTTGACCTGTATTTTGATTTTATAACCCCTAATGCTCAAAACGTCGTCTCACATAAATTGGTAATTAAATGACAGATATTATAGCTCGAATTCACTAAACTTTATTTTTGGCTGCTGCTCATTGTAATTTTTTCATTGAACATTGTTGTCCCATAATTCAGTTATGCGACCCAAAGTTTAAGAAGCAGTGATCTAGTACATATAAGTAATAATATTTACGTCACTCGGAAGATAAAATTTATTCTATAGTATATATATTCTATGAATATTTTTAAAGTAGCATAGGATTTTTTTTTATTAACTAAAGCATCAGCAAAGAACGACAAATAGCTAATTCTGTAAATATAAAATAATTGAATTGTTACTTTAGTTTTAATGGGAATAAAGTTCTTGGTGGTTAATTCAATTTAAAACTTTCTCCGGGAATGGATCACCTAACAAGAAAATCATATTTACTTAAGGTAGTTTTTTCACAAATGTAAAAAATTCAAGAAGTCTTCGAAACTTAGAAT